>WAAG01091266.1:0-19379 GCA_013390105.1 Tichodroma muraria
TGTAAAAGGTTTTCTTCAAAAAACTTCTTTTCAAACCTCTGAAAGGCCAGATTCAGTCACATCAGCAAACATAATTTTGTGGAATACTGCATCAGGAGAGCTGATTTGGATACTGGCAGCTTGGTAGACCAGCGTAACACCAAGGTGCAGTCATATTTTGCTTTCATGCCTCCGTAATACAAAGCCTCAAGGAAGACTGAGACAGACCTTTAGCTGAAGTCTTAAGTTCAGAGCTTCTCCTCTAGCTCCTGTTCTTCTTTGTTGTACACAAAGTATTGCCAGTCTGCAGTACCACACACCAAACAGCTCAGATGGACAGAGAATGGAAAGCAACAGACACTTCTAGGCATTTTTCATCTTAACTGTAAAGCAGCCAGCTGAATTCGGTCAGATGAATCACATCCTAGAAGCCACTGTGGCAGCAAGCAGTGGGTGACCAGAAGAGACAGCCAACTGCTCCATAGGCCTCTGGTGTCAGACGATGTGAGTCCTGTTTGTGAGGATTTCTGCCAAGACCAAATGAAGCTAGAGCATGTCTAGATTAGCTGTGTAGAAAAAAATCACCCCTTTCTTGCCCTTAAATAGGGTTCATAATATTTTTATTTTTTTTCCCAACAGAATATGCCTAACATGCTATTTAATAATTGCCCCGTGGTATTGCCACCATGCTTGACCTACTGATTACTTAGGGACTTCTCTGTATTGAAGTGCCATCAGACCTGAGCCACTGATAAAATATGCAAAGTTTTAATTTTTTATAATTCCTGTGAAGCAGTAGTTAATCTCCTGTCTAGCAGCACAGTCAAATTGGCAACTTCTCAGCACGGTTCTGTGTATTCATTTATTTAGCAAAGCATGCCTTTGGCTTTACAAAATGGTATTGACACCTTTTCCTTAGAAATCATGTTGCAGCCAGCGGACTAAAACCGATGTAGAGTAAAAATAAGTGCTGGCCCCACTATAACCTAGAGCATGGAAATCAGGGTGAGGCTTCAACTTGCCTCAGTTTAGTGGCTACCCCTTCTCTTATGATGGGATTCATTGGACTCAAACATATCTCTATAATGAGATGCATTACATCTACAGGTGCCTTATTCTTTAGTGATTTTGCAGTCTTGGGTGAGGGGATTAAAAGTCTGCACTTTGTAAGATAGGTTCCATACTTCCAGTTTAAGTGGAAAAGTGTTGGACATAACAGTGAGGGAAGAATTAATTTTGTTGTGAGTTCTGAGTTCTAGGAGCCCCGTTATTGTGGGCTTAGTTGATTTTTGTCCTTTTTTTTTTTTTTTCCCAGTAGCATGACATCTTTTCTAAGGTTAAAGTCATGTTCATCTCAACAAAGTCAATCGTATTAAGAACAAATCCTGTACTGGAATTACCAGTTACATAACTTATGAAACCTTTTATTAAGGCCCAGTTGCTGTAGCTTCTAGTGTATATATATTATCATTGCTCTACTGGTTCCAGTGTGTGTGCATCAAAACACACCAGATGAGCATCTGGCCCCAAATGTTCAGTATGTGATTCTCAAGATGCTATTAAGACTGTAGTGAGAGGAAAGGATCATGTTAAAGGCTAGTTTATTTCATCACTGGTTTGTTCACAAGAGATGCTCTGAAAAAAGCAAATAAAATATTTTACTTTTCCCCTCTCTAGTTCTTTCAGTGCCCCTCTTGCTGGAATTTCAGAACAGGGAAGTCAGAAAGGGGAAACTGCTGGTGCTGAAGGCTGGCTTCTGGGACCTATATCATTTTGTATCATGTTATCACTAAAATGATCTTATGAATTTCTTCTGAGTAATGACTTTGACCTCAGTGTCTAATGGTATATGAATAACTTCTGCCATGTGTTTCATAGTGTGGGGAGGTAGCGAGATTTCTCTACAAAATATTAGAGAATCTGAAAAATGAGTAATTAAAGATCCAGATAAATCACATGCAACTAGGAGAAAATACAAGAGTGAAAGTAAATGATCAGATTATCTACTCAAGTGCATGTGAGGAAGTAATATGGGGTAAACTACCTACATCATCCCTCAAACTATTCCAGAAATATTGCCTGAATAATCTTTTAGATGCGTAAATCTTTACTCCTCTTTTGGAGACGTGGAAACTAATGCAGTCTGAGTAGCTGTGAAGCCTGTTGAATTAGTGGGAAATTTCAAAAACACTTGCAAGGCTTGAGATGGAAACTTGCTTTTTTAAAAAGTGGCCTCTGATGACAGAAGTCAAATTAGTGGTATCTTGTATCTAGATGAGTTTAAAGAAAGTGATCATCTATAGCTAACCCTTCAGGATAACACTCATTTTGAAAATACAGCCCCACATGCCTCAGGCTAAATACTGAATATCAGTAGCTCTGTTTGAACAAATGTCTCTACAAGTTGTTTGTTAAAAATTTGCCCACTGCCAGAAATAAAATTAGTTTCAGAGCTAGGATCTGAATTCAGAAATGATGCCTAATCCCACATTTATACCACATTGCACTTGGAGTTTTTCAGTACCCTGGAGTTTTTTTATCTCCTAGATCATGTATTCAAACTACCCTTGAGAAAACAGCCATCACACTTGATAGAGGCCTGCTTAGCTGGAATCAAAGCTTGCCTTAGGAAAAAATCCTATCTGCATTTTGCACAAGTGGAGATGTTTACCTCATCTTGTGATCCCGAAATAAGGGCCCAACCACAAATTTGCTAATAGACCAGAGTGTCCAGCTGTCATGTAATAGACCCTGCAGACATTGGCATTTCAACAAGGCTGGTGATGGAATGTGCTCAGCCTCTGTCCTGAAAATTAAGACTCCAGACTTTCCATTGGCACCTTTTAATGGAAAGATACATAATGGTCTCCATTTCGTTTCTCCACTGTGTGAAAATATGAGTGGCACAGTACAGTAAAAACCCACCAGGTTGTCAGCTTTGCTTTTACAGTGAGGCTCTGGAGCCTTGGTGAGGATTTCCCAAGTGTGTCACAATCCACTGCAGCCATTGCAAAGAAGTGATTCTGTCTTCTCTTGTCTTGCTCTTCCTGGGGCCTGCCATGAAAAATACTTAGCCTTGGTCATTAGCCTTTAGCTGAAATGATCTTAGTTCAACTGTGGTCCCTTCCAGCCTTACAGTGATTCTGTAACCATCACTGCAGCAACCCCAGCAGCATGTGCAATTCTGCAGCCTGTACTTCTATTATGGAGTTTCTCACCTGACTAGAAGAGATTGCATTTCTTTGTAATTTTGTCAGCCAAGGGAGAGCAGGTAGGTCTGGCTTGTAAGAAATGTGGACGCCATTCAACTAACTGCTTTCAGCTCATCCATTTCCATGGTGGCTGCCTTTGATGGTAAAGACTCACACACCTGGTATGCAGCTTAATGACCAGAGCCACCACTTTTCCCTCTCGTTACTTGGACACAGCAGCTCCTGTCACAGGGGGTAAGGCTGGTGCTCTTTCCCACAGCTTCCCACGTGCCTGTCACCCCAGCCTCGCTGTACAATCAGTCCTTTCTCCTTCCCTGAAAGAAGCTGTGTCCAGTGCTGCACTCCTGGAGTGAGAGGAGGGCACTGGGTGTCTGAAGAGAGGAAAGAGTGATCCCTTGGAAGTGCTCAGCTGTCATCAGACTTTCTCAGCTGAAGGATTTCTTCATGCCGAATCACTGGGGAATAGGTTGTTATTCCTTCAGCAGCTGTCTCAGCACCATTGTGTTTAAATTGCAGTGTAGATTGGTAAGGAAATATTGTTTCTTTACATGAAGAAATTGTGTTTCTCACAGGTATTTGTAAGATGATTAAGTTCTGAAGTTTTAAGATCCTTTTAAAGACATGCTTTTCAAAAACTAGAGGCATCCTCCTTTGAAAATCAGCAGTCTTCACCTGGGCAGAGGAAAACTTAGACACACTCATGGGTTTTAGTGGACTGGTTTGTACCGTTCATCCTGTGATATTTAACTGACAAAACGTCTTTCTCTTGCTGTCACTTCTTTTTTATGCATAAGCAGAAGAAAGCTTTATTTCATTGCAACCCCCAAAGTTATATTCTATTCTAAGAATCCCAGCCAAGGCAAAGAAAACAAAGCACAACTATGCCTATCCCTCCTTACACTAGCAGACACTGGCACATCATTAACCCTAGGCTGGAATCACACATGAGCCAGTCCTCATGAACATACTGTAATATATTTGTTAAGGCTAATCTCAAGGCTTGTTTCAAGGTGAAGCTAGGCAACAGTTTTAAAAATTGTCATTAAATCATTACAGCCCAGACCACGGGACTGCAATTTCCCCATTGATCCTCCCGTGTCAGCAGCGTCGCCATGGATTGGCGTGCGGGAGCGTCACTGCCACAGAGCCCCCCCGTGTCCCCCAGTGCCTCTGGCAGCTCTCGGCCAGCAGCGGTGTTCGAGGTGCCACAGCCAGTCTGACAGAGGCAGCGGGACCGGGCGGGGCCGAGCCTCGCACGCAGAGGAGGGCTGTGCGTGCAGGTGTGTGGGGCGTGCCTGTGAAGGGCGCTGCAAAAGAGGCACAGATTCGCCCTCCCGGACTGCCGTGTCCCAGGACTTCGCCACCTGCTTCCATCGACTTTGAACACAATGGACGTTTACGATAATCCGTTGGGAATCTTCACCGTGATTCAGTGAGTTAAGCTAATACATCTGTTCTTCGCATTTTAAGCTAATGGGAATATAAATATTTAAATATATGCATACTTTGCAAGGGCAATATGGTTTTGAATGCTCACACCTCTGCGCCCTTAATGGTAAGGGATGTTTTGAAATGACTTAGTTAAACACTGAAAATAGTTTGACCTTTGAATTAAACTGAACTAATTTAATTAGTTTAATTCAACAAGCGGTAACACAGGCATTCTAGGTAATTTATTGAAAATGCCATAGAACTGCAGTGAACTTCACAAAGTGAAGAAAGGAATCAGGCATTTTCTTTCTGCAAAGAATGCTGACTCTCTCAGAAGTTTTAAGAACGTTTTAGTAAGCATGTATTTATGTCACAAATGGATTTGAAAGATCCTGAAAGTAATGAAGCAAGTTCCCATTAAACTGCATGCTATGCTTGTCTTTGAATAATGAACTCATACTGTAGATAAATTATTCAAGATTTCGCTGTATTGTATGTAAATTGGGTCATAGCATAGAATATGATGTTTGTTTAAAGAGTGCCTCTCTGTATTTATTTGTTAAAAGAGGTTGTCCGATACTTAGGAGGGCTGGGAGTTGGTATAACTGGAGTCTGCCCTCAGTTCCACCAAGGACAATTCTTCAGCTCCAACTCAGGTTGGAGTTTTTTTTGTTCACTTGGTTTGGTTTTGGTTTTCTTATGTTGCTGTTGTTATTGTTTGTTTTCTCTTTTTGATTCCTTGGTGTTTTTTCATCTTTTTGGATGTAAAACTAGAACTCAATGAATAACTGTTTGCATAATCCAAATTATCAAGAATTGTAAAGCTTTGGACTCATCTGGTCCATTTCTACTTGAATAGAATTGTCTCTTTCCATTGAACTGGACTGCAGCAGAAATAATTTTCTCTGTATCTTTCATTAGTGTAGGTTTTTTGTGAATTATTTAACTTGCTTTGCCTCTATTTAATTTTCCACAAATGCAACAAAATAAAATAAACCCAAAGGTATCTGTAAATCTTAATTAACCATGTGATTGTCAGATTTGTGAATCTATTCCTACTGCATTGTTTGCTTTGCATTACTCTTTTTTAAGTTTTATATCTATGCTAGAAATTTTTTTAATGGAGACCTTGTCTTTGCAGGTTGTCAATGAAAAAGCTTGTATATTCTGGAGCATACTAAAATAAATTCTAGTATTCTGAATAGTTTCTTTATCAACAAAACTCTGTCCTTCCCTTCATGAACCCCAAGGCAGATGGGGTCAGCTGTGGTGCCAGCTTGCTCCCTTGTTCTGAGTGCAGCAGCTGAATGCAGGACCTGGGCAGACTTCAAAGAGAAAGAATAGGGACACAAAAAAGATTGCAAATGAAGAACCACATTCACTAATATTTCCCTTTCCCCACCTTCCCTCCTCCAAAGACAGGAAAAGAAACATCAAGCCTGGAAGAGGTAATGCAGATGGAATACAAACCAACACAGTCAGGGGAGCAGCAGAGGGATGGCTGATTAAGCTCCTTGCACACAGGACCTGTTCAGGGCAATGCTGTTGCTCCTGGTCTCCCAGAGCCTCTGGATACTTTGCCTTTGAGGACTGCTGGGCTCTTATGTAAAGCAAGACAACCACTGCCAGTTAAATGGGGCATAGCAACTGAACCCCTGCAGGAGGATTTGCTGAATAAATTGCTGTAAAGATAGGTTCATATTCCCATATGCTCCTTCACATTTCAGGGGGGCTTCAGGAAGTGTGTTTGCAAATTCAGACTTTTCAGTAAAAGTTAAGAGCACCCTAACCCCAAAGACTGTACAATGGGTGCTGTTTTTAAAGTTTATATGCACTGGAGTTATGCTCAGCAGGCTTAGAACTGATCATTAATTTATTTTTTTTCAAGTGGAATTCTTTGAACACATTTCATCAGAACAAAAGATGCTTGGAATGAGTGGGCAGAGCTTATGCAGGCTCTATCATAGAGCAATGAGAAAGAGGCAGAACTCTCTAGTATGCACATTCCCCTTAAACGTGAAGAAAGCTGGCAAATCTTGAATAAGCATAAGGAATTTGAAAGCTTAAAAAGAAAGGAAACATTCAGACACAGTCATTACAGTGTCAGTTCTTTGATTATCTGGACAAGGAGTGCCAGGGATACAGAGTGAATTAAATAAGGATTCTTGTATAGTCATCAAGCCGCTGCATTATCTGCAGCAGAATTCAGTCTGATGTAGGCTGGTTTTTTCCAGAGAACTGAGCTATCCCCCGAAGTCAGTAATATGGCTCCCTATCTGCTTGTGGTGTACCCACAAAGCTTGATCATGCACATGCTCCTTGATATATATGGCTGTCCTCATCTCTGTGAAAGCCATTTAGCTCTATAAACAACTGTGCTTCATTGCATTCAGAATGGAGAGAAGAAAAATCAAACCACACCAAACCAAACAACAACAGCAACAACAAAACAAAACAGAAAAAACCAAAGAAAGCAATATATCTCATCATCATACTTGCAACAGTTGAGCAGTGATGGTTACTCTTGTATGTTGGGATGTTCTGATTCTGTTTCTAACACACTCTCCTCTGAATGCACATCAAGCTCACTATGAAATGAACTTATGGCAGTTTAACCAGAAGAATCTGCTTACTGGAAGACAGTGTTTGTGGTTTCTGTGACTTGGCAGCAATAAACATCTCCCCTATGAAGCTGCACAGTGCCGTCCCCAGAGCACCACTCCTGACTCATGAAGCATCATAAAACCAGGTGTCCCACCATGGACATGCCTGGAAGATAACATCTGGCAGTGAGGGCCCTGGGACAAATAAATACACTTTTGGAGCCAATTTATATCAAAACTTGACAGAATAGGCTAATAATGTAAAGAATTCCAAAACCAGTGATTTGTACTGCTCATTGTTAAACTTTCAAATTACAAAAAACACAGGTATTTCCTGATTTGAATCTCTTTGTCTTGGTAACATAAAAGTCCTACCTTTTCCAATAAAGAGGGAAAAATAATTTTCTCGTTCTCACAATGGTTCATCAAACTTAACAGACTTGTGTTTAACCATGTACAGACAATGTGAGCAGCTAATCATGCTTATTAACTCCACAATCAGAATCTCTTCCTACACAAAGGATTTCCCTGGACCAAGACCCCTCCTAGTGATTCCAAGATGTGTTTGTATTAGCAGTTTACTTCAGATCAGGAATGCATTCAGGAAGCAAATATTCTGTTCTGTTTACTGTACTTGAATTCTCAGTGTGAATGAAGTGGCCTTGGAGCACACAAACTGCATGTTCCTCTGTTGAACCAAGTAGATGGGGTCCAGCAAGGCACTTGCCACACACTGACCACTCAGTATCCTGTGTAGGGCCCATACGAGAGATAGTCCAAAGTAATATCCCTATAAGTGCACAGGTTGGCCCTCAGCTGCTCTGTACCCACCATTTCACTCTACAGATCCACTCCAATTACACTGTGCTACTTGCCAATGCAGAGATGCCCTAGACTTCTAAAGGGGACAGTCAAAATCAGACTGGCACTGAGCCAGATCAGCTATTAGCTTGCCGGCCTTTGCAGCAGTTCGCATTGAGATTATGGAGAAGTGCCGAGCAGGAAATCTATGACTGCAGTGTGGGTGGTGTTTAAAGCAGTTTTTAGCTTTAGGTTAGATGAGGGTTCCTGAAAGGGTGGTCTTGACTTTTTTTTTTGCTTCTAGATTAGATGTGTTGTTCTCTCTTGGTTTGGTTTTTTTTCATGCTATGCTTATCATCATTATGTGAAAGGTTGTGTCAGGATAGAGCAAGTTCTAGCCAGTGCCAACAAAAAATGGCAGTAAAATCCACTGTCATAAGCCATCCACTTTGAAACAAAGGCAAGGTAGAGCAAGTGTTGCACATACTCCATCAGAGATCATCTGGGTGATATAACTTGGTCTGTGACCTTCCTTAACTCACAGGGGATCTTTTCTGCTCAATAGCCCACTGGAATAGCTGACTTCTGGCTAGATTTAAATAAGCCACTTGTAAATAATTTTGTCATGTGTACTGGGAGGGAAAAAATCTGGCTGCAATTGATTTTGTTCCTGTACTTTCACAGCATTTTGCCACAAGCCCTCAGTATTGACAGTCTTCCCAGACCTACAGTGAATTCACAGTGGCTGCCCTAAATATCTCATGCCTGCTATTTTCTCTTCTCCTACATTTTCATGTTGAATAAACATTGAAACCATTTCTGTCCTTGAAATATTTGCATACTGTGGTAAAGTCTCCAAAAAGGCAAATGGATAAGATTGTTCTGTGATCAAGTCTGTAAGTGATACTTTACTGGGAAGTTACAGATGGGAACAGCAAGTAGCTCACTGTTAATCTGAGTTATGCTATGTTTGAATCTGCTGTAAAGCTAACATTCATTTTAGAGGGTGGGATATTGGGATTATGGAATCCTTTGCTTCAGTCAGCTGTTCCAGTTTATCTAAGAGTAGTGTAAGTGATTATGGCTATCATCTCACACTAGACCATTGTCTTGTTTTTGTAGAAGGATGTGTGCCCTCAGACATGGGTCACTGAGCTCTTGTAGGACAGGAAAATAATGGTGGTCTTTGAGATGGTGACCCATAGCTGAAAGTAAATCATTATGACAAATGGTACTCTTTTGAAAAAGGCCAGAGACTGACAGCCTTGGCAGAAGGTCACCTGGCAATGTATTCAGTGTTGACTCTTTTTTGAGCAGAATGTTGGAAGAGAGACTTCCAGAAGTCCCTTCCAGTCTGAATGACTCTATGATGATGTTAACAGGACAGTGGAGATGAAATATGCTAGAAGTAGCTTATGAAAAATAAGTTCATGTGCCTCTCAGAAGTTCCAGACCTTAAACATAAGCAAAATACTGATGCTGATGAAATCAAGAGAGCTGCAGGCAATTACAGTACAAGCGTGAAAGATTGTGTTAGGGAATCAGATACACGGTTAAATTGGCAATAACATATTTGTCTCCCTCCTCTTTGATGTCCTTCCTTCCACCTTAATACCCAAACTTGCCAGTGGCACAGAAGTTAATAAACTGAAAAGGCATTTTCTTGTTCTGTCCTGAGATTGGCCAGCTGTTTGTCTTTCAGATTGGGAGACTCAACTGAAACACAGCTTTCAGTGGTCCTGATGATTTAAATATGCTCAGCTGGTGCAGCTGCAGAAAAATATCCCCAGTTTGCAACAAAATTTCAGTATCAAAATAGCTAAGGCTTGTAGGGGTCTGCATGTGGCAGAGCAGAGCTTAATGTGGGCTGAGACATCCTGGTCTTAAGCACGACAAACTAGCGCTCCCTCAAAACCTGGGGTAATTCTCCTCTGCAATCCACCGTAAAAAGATGTTCTTGTGCACCTCACTTCAACAGCAGGTAGAAATTTTTTTTAAATAGTTGTCTGGCACCTGCCTGCATCATGAATTACCTTTGATAATGTGCCTCTTTGAGCACTGTTTTCAGAGGTATTCATTGCTTGTGTCTCCACTGGCAGTCTGTCTGGAACAGAGGGCCCTTACCTTCAGCTTTGCTAATCAAGCATCAGTTTCTGGTGTTTGACAGCAGAATTGGTGGTCATTTCAGAGAGTTCTTCAGTATATTTCTGTCATTTCATTGTGGGTTTTACTGCAGAGCTGCTGAAAAAGGAAAATACTCATTTGCATGGTGCAAAGCATAGGCAAGGAGCCAGATTTGTGCTATTACAATATCTGATCTCTGTAAGGCAAACATCCTTTTGAAAGGAGCTAATGTTTCTGTCTATTCAATTCTGATTCACAGTTCAGCACTTCCCTCGTTCAAACACCCTGGGGAAGAGTTAACTGTATTTTTCTCCTCTCCTTTTATCTTTATTCCTGGATTAAGTGAAGAAATTATTGGTTCATGTTACAGCCCTTTTTTCCCCTTGCAGTAAATAATCTGCAATATTTCTTGCTATTGGTATCCTGCATGTCACGTATACTCTGTTCATGTCACACTGAAATAGCTAATTATTTGCATGACTAACATTCAGGTTGTATCCTATGAGTTGTCCCATAGGAGGTACGTGTTGTTAACTAATTCATACATGCACATATCTTAGAATGAGCTTTCCATCAAAAGCAAAAAATTGCTATAAAACATTTAATAACAAAAGTTCTTGATTATTTTTCCCTTCTGTTTATGAATAAAAATCATAATATTTAATATAGTCATTAGAATCTCAGCGCCAATTTTTTATCAGCTGTTCACTTGCTGCCTATGCTTTGCAAACACTTTCCAAAAATCAAATGATAAGAGTCACGAGCTGCAGTTTCTTCTTTCTGAAGGGACATGACTGACTATTAAAAGAACCTTTAATTCTGTGAATACAAGTGTTAAAATTATTTTTCTATAAATACCACGCAAAATGCAATTTATATTTATCACTTGTATTCCTGCCAGGAAATTTAATTGCTGTTCACAGAGAGCAAGTACGGAGAAAAAAATTCATTTAAATATTTAAATATTTAAACATTTCCTATATATGCTTTATCTGTGAAAAAACAATCCAAACAAAACAAGCCTAGGCCAAACCCACAAAACTCTTATAATAGGAAGCACTTTGCATTTATCAACACAAAGACTAGTCTTTCTCATCAGTCAGTCTGCTTATGCTTTCTCTAACACAGCAGTTGCCCTCTACCTACACCTGCAGTGTCCGTATGGACCCCTTGCCTTTCCAGATGAACAGGCACAGGAGCTAATTATTCTTGAGATGATCCTACACATAAAGTCTGGGGAGCATTGCAGAAGCACAGCACAAGCCTCTCCCTGCTGAACCAACATTCCCAGCATGCTGAAATGCTGAATAAATAACTTCCCTCCAAAATCAATGCATGCTATATACTACTCCTTCATTTAAGTAACATCTTTTTCATCCCAGGACTTCAGGGTTAGAGCTCTGTAATGTGAAGGCAAGTTATCCCTGCATGGTTTCTGGCTTCAATTGCAGTCCAGGCTGTTCAAGGAATCTTTTTCTTCCAAATACTTCTGCTTGGTCCCACTGTGGCTTTACTGGCAAATTCTCCGCTCTGTGAGTGACAGCCCACAGCAGCATCAGGTATGAACTCAAGGCCTTTCCAGCCAGTCCTTCCATCCCAGGGGAGGCCAAAGGCCCCTCTGGCTCCCCAGAGCCGTCCTGCTGCAAGCCCCTCGTGGAGCGGTTCCTGCCGAGGGACAGCACGCTCCGCCTGGGGAGGGTGGCCTTAAGGAGGCTCTGAGCTCCTGGTCTGGGGCTGCCCCAGCAAAGGCCTCCCAGCCTGTGTGGGTTTGTCTGTTCTCACCTTTCAGCGCTGCTGGAGGGGGCTGTACAACAGCTGTGCCTCACAAACTCGGCTTTCCAGGCTAGGAGCTTCCAGATTAAAAGCTTCAACTGTTCTTTTATGGTGCTACAGCAAGAGCCCTTTGCAGGAGGTACAGCTGCTTCTAAATACCTGTGGTTCCACAGATACAGGTTAGCAAAGACGTCAGAGTTTCACAGCTTGCCTGGGGTTTTACTAAAATCCTGCCATCAGTCCCTGGGATCTGTAGTGGGGTCGCATTTCATTACATGTTTGTATTTCAAATGAAGCTTAGTTTTCTTTTACCTCAACAGTACAGCATTAATGTTTTGTTAACGTTGATATATTGAAGCTGGAACAGCACAGCTCAGTGGATGCTAATGAGCTTTAAACAAATGGAAAAGATATATGAGTGCTTGCCTAGTTCCAGCCTTGGCCAGCTGCACCAGGTAGCAGGGGAGGTTGCTTGTGGGATACAAATAAGTAGCATCAGTCCTCTCCAGAGAAATTGCTCAACATCCCTGCATAATGACACAGGAAAATATCTCTCCAGCTGTCAATCCTTCAGCCTCCTACAAGAGCAAAAAATTGCAGTGGTTTGTTGTGACAACTTATCAGTTTAACTGTTTTTTATAACTAAATATTTTACCCACATAGAAAGTAAATTTCAACAGTCAAATACAACAAAGAATTGAAAAACTACATGTGGCACTAGGAAAATTGTATCCTTTTCTATAAAATCTTAAGCAAAAGCAGGGAGAAAAATCTCATGCTTTTTAATTTTGAAATTTGCTATTTCCTTATTTCTAAATAGTTACAGTTGCTTTGAAAGGATACCTTAAAACATAAGGAAGGAATGAATTTTTCCCAGGACTTGTAATTTTATTCCTTGCTGTAGGTTATGAATTTTTTTTTTACTGTGCAACACATTGACCTAGTCAGAAAGAGAATTTAAAAAAAAGTAAGCAGTATTGAGCAGTCAGTGTATTCCTGAGCATCTCTATAGGAGGAAAGGTGTCTTATAAATTATTATTCCTCAACTCTAAGCAGCTTTCTCTCTGATTCATATGGGTCAAAAAATTTCCTCTCATGAAAATAATTTAAAAAATTCAAAGGTAATCCAGTTCTAGGCTCTCTGCCATCCAGGTGCTTGTACACAGCAGGATAAAAAATCTCCTTAATCCTTTTCTGTTTTTATAATTACTTGTTTTTTTTCTTCCCAGCCATTCTTCTGTTGAACACAGAAGTTACCATATTCAATTATACCTTTTTGTCTTTGCTTATAAAATCTTCATGTCTCCTCAGTTATATATTAACACAAGATTAATCACTTGATCCATCTCAGGTTTTTTTCTCATCTGGCACAGTGACAGCCACCAGCCATTTGGCAGCATGTTCTCAGGGGTTCTGTGCAGCCAATGTGTGTGTGTGACTGCATGTGGGGAAAAAGAGGGTGAACTAGAGAGAAAGAAAGAGCAAGAACATCAGTATCATAATTAGCATGGTAAATGCCACGGCATTTTGGAGAGACCAGCTTCCACATATGATCATTTAATAGCTTCTGATCCACGTTGCTGTGATTTCATTGTTTATGTAAGAGAGGCTGACAGGAAGGGCATTTCTTGGCAGTTAATGATCACTGTCACTGACCAAGCCAATCAGTCAGTAACTGGAAATATCTGACCTTTATGGCTTCCTTCCTTTGATGATTCTTTTTAATCATATATTTTTTTAACCTTTCCTGTTGGATCTAAAACTGTGTACTTTGATATTAAGGCAATGTGCCATACTAGAATGAAGAGATTTTTCTTTCTCAGACTGTTCCTGACAGTTATTGCAACCAAAGGGAAAGCAAGATTTGTTTCTGAAAGCTCCGTCATATTTATACTGTCTTCTAATGTTTTCCTTTACCTTCCCTACCTTTGCTGGAGCAGCTACCACTTTGTACTGTCCACTGCACATTATCTTCAGAGTTCATTTCAGAAAAAGCCCTGAATTTGTCAATGATTGTTTGCTTAAAGTCTGCTACAATATGAGTATTTTAACCTAGGGGATTTAAAGGTATCCAAAATTGACTTTCTCTGACAAAAATACACTGTTTGATGAAGACTGTAGCCTTTCTTTGGGTAAAGGTTATTAACAAAATTTTAGTTTTCAGATTACTTGGTGTTTATTTAGTAAGTCATTGTGAGTTCAAATGTTGGCATGAACAGAAGTCAATTTACTAAAATGTATCATATTCATAATGTTCTTAAAAGAACTTTGCTTTCCAAGCCATCTTGTGAATAGTTGCATTTATTACAGTAAATACTTATATACTTCTGGCCAGGGAGAAACATTCTGATTTATTTAGGCACATATGAACACAGAGCAGAACCTCAGATTCATAAAGTGTGTTATCATCTAATAATTTTCTTAAAAATCATGGCTAGTCAGTACACTGCTGAAGGCCATGTTTGACTTGGTGGCCCTCAGTGAGCAGAGAGCTCAAATTGAACATGGGTGATGCTGCTCTGACCTGCTGGAGCCTTAGAGTGATGGTTTTGCTCCCCATGACTGAGCTTGGAAACACATTGGCTGTGCAGCCAAGTACAGCAGACACGGGGCAAGTTCAACTCAGTGGCCAAATTGATTTCCATGGTCATATTTTGTTTTGTCTTCTGGTTGTTTCATGTATAGCATAACAGATTCTGCAATACACAAGAAAAAGGGTCCAGTCCAAGAGCAGTGAACCAGGCACTTTGCAAAGGGAAAGTAGCACAACTCCAATGATTTCAATGGGCATTCCCATTAACACAGTGCCTCTAGCTGGAATGATGCAAGAAGGTTAATGTTTGTTAATGGATTCTGGTCTTCTTTTGGTGAAGCTCAGAGGCACTCTGTCCTGCCCAGTGTGAAATCTCTGTATTTGACTGTGTCATGGAAAAGGTTAGACTTAATTATGAACAGTACCTTTAAGCAATAGACTTTCTGTATTACAGCATTCAAGTAAGTTTGGACAATATTTCTAAAATTATATGAAAATTACTTCTTGATGTTTTTGAATTATTGTTTGTGAAGCATTTCACAAAATGAAATTACTATGATTTGTAATTCGGTTGAAATTACTATGTTTCGGTGAATTGGTGAAAAATTACCTATCCCTGAACACCTGAGATACTACAGCAATTTTCTATAGCTAGAAAAATATAATATCAGTATAGCAGTTTATGAGCATTGTGTCTATGACAGTGGGCTCTCATTTCTGGCACCAAGAAGCCAATGAGCAAAATGAACTGATGTCCAAAATACCAGGCCACACCTCCAGACATTCACAAAACAAAGACCTGTGTCTTGTCACCACACAGATCCCTGCCTTGTTTTGCTTGGTAATCCTACGCATCCCCTGACTTCAGTGGTGACAATTATGATGACATAGCCCTGAGACCAGCTGTTGAAAAATCAGCCATCCCTGAGATGCTGCTAAATAACCCCACCAAAGCCTGCCTCCCCCCTTGTGAGGGAGAGCAGTTCATGCTGTGCCTGGGTAAGGGGACGCTGGGGAGTGAGCTCCGGTTTGCAACTCAGCTAATTAAACATTAATGAAGTCCTTTCAAAAGAGGGAGCTTTGCTTCACACTTCTGAATGCCTAAATCCAATCTGTAAATGTTTGTTTTCCCCATTTTAGCTTTTTAATTTATTCCTCAATTTTGTAACCTCTGAAATGATAATAAAACGTACTAGATTTGAAATAGAAGTCTCCAAACAGTATTTTAGCAATCTGTTAGGAGCTGGAATACATATGGATTACCCTGTAAATCTAAATTATTGGCACTCAGGAGAGATTATTTCCATTTATTTTGTTTTATTGTGTAATACTTTGCAGCTATGGCTGCAGTGCTGTTATTAACTTGTGATAGTTCTAAACCCGGGTAGGTGATTAGATCATTTAGTGTGTAAAATTCAGGCCTCCAGAGTAAGATGGTGATAATCAGTCGAGCCATAGGAGTCCCAGCTGCTCACCCTCTCCAAAGATTTGACCCCTACTGTACTGGATAAGTCTCAACAGAATTTTACTTTTAATTGGAAACAGTTTGTAGAATATATACTTTTATTGACTTGCTATAATAGAGATAAGATACAGAAAGCATTGTCATGGCACAGGATGATTTTAATTTATACAAAGAAGTTCATGACAGGAAAATAGTCTTTCCAGATACAAAGATGGCTTTGCATATTGCAAACATGCTTTCAACCATTTGGAAAGAAGTATTTTTCTTCACTGAAGTTAATTCCTTTTCGTATTAGCATGAATTACTTATGTATCTTTAAAAATAAGGTAGCTCTCTTTATTAAAAGACAGCTGGCCTTGGTGAAACATAATTTTGCAACTTGGGCATTCAGGAGATAGGGTATTGCCACAAAGTCACTGCTGATCCTCAGGCAAGTGATTCTATTGGATTTCTTGCCTGTAAAGTGAGATAAGTCATCCCTCATAGCTAAGGTAGGATTTTCCTTCCTTTTTTCTCTCTCTCCACATCCTTGCACTTTAGATGGATTTGAATTTATTCACTTAGGGAAAGAAAAGTAAACCAATGCTTGCTCAAGAAGCACACAAACAGAAATTCTTTAGAATTGCAAAGTCTAGCACCAGTTTCCACAGGGAGGAAAAGAGGACAGATAGGGTCACTCACAGATAGTCACTCGCTGCAAGCTGTGAAGATGCTTTTCTGGGCAGTTGGAACCTGGCTGAGAGATGTCTTTCACCAGTGCCTTTCTGAGCCCAGCTGCAGCCACCATTGATGCAGGTGATTCTTACTGTTCACACAGCTTCCCCAGCTGATCAGGGCTGGTAGCAGCTTGAATTATGAGGGTTATGTCATTTCAGAGTTCCATAAATGTAGATTGCCACTGTAACCACATACACGACAAACACCAGATTTCTCAGGTCAGTCAGTGACCAAGATGAAATAAAACTTGCCTGTTCCAAGTCCTGCATTTAACGTGCAATAAACCCTCTTCCCCCAGACACTCACAATATTTGATTTGAAAGTATAAAAATGTATTACTCTTGCTGTGTTATGTCTATTGGGGGCTCATTTAATGCACTTTTACTATCCTAACCCAATTGATTCAGACGTAACTGAAATAAAAATGTTATTTAGAGAAGCAGGTGAATGTTACGAAAAACCAGAAGAATGACATTCAGAACTTCAGTTCCTACTAACCTACACAAAAATGCTGGAAAGGGTGTTCAGCTAATCTTCTCAAACTATCACTTATGGCTTAGGTTTCAGATCTTGAGTCAATGACAGCAGTTAATTCAAATAACAATTGGAACAGCCATTTAGAGGTGAAGTGATTTTAACTTTTCACCATTAATACATCCTATGCTAGCAGAACATGCAATGGAGGAACCTCTCTCTTCAAAGAGTAAGCATTTTTATTTGTTTGATATGTTTACAGATGATGTTAGTAGTTTTCTTTATAAGAAAAATAATAAAAAATAAATATATAAAATGAATTGCAACTGAAGAGCAAGTGGTCTTAGAAAAAATACAGGAAGACAACACAGGGACTTACACATACTTATAGCAACAAAGAACGGCTTGTCCAAGCATTNAATAATAAACCCAAAACATGAATTTTCCTTATGCTTTTGATAAAGGTGTTACATTATCTACATTATCAACATTTGCAGCAACATTGCACCAGTTCAAGATCTTGTCAGAGCTTACAAAAGTAGTCAAGCCAGGCCTCATTGGCAGGGAGATGGCAAACTTCCAGCAGCTCCCAGGTGCTGCAGAGTTCAGCAGCAATTAAAGATGTGCCACTCTTTGCCTCAGAGCCAAGACCATGATAGCTTATAAACACTCAGAAGGAAGCTATGAATATCCTGCCAGCTTTCGGAAACAATGTAAAACTGAAGATATGGCTACATATGGTCATTAAAATCCCTTCAGAGTGTTAAAAAATATAGTGCAATAATTCCTTTATCCTGGACGGGTGCCACTCAGGTTTTCTCCCTCATCTGGCAGCTGATGTTCCCTCTGTGGCCTCCTGTGAGCGTGGTGGTCTCAGGAACAGGACTTTAGGAACAGGGCTGGTGGATGGGAGCTCTGCTTCACGCATGGCTTTCATTCTGTGCATGCCCACTGTGATAGTGTGCTCTTCAGCTTTCGGCTTGCCTGAGAATTCCATCAATGAGAGTGTGTGGTTAAAGTTAACATGGGGAAAATGGGTAACCTCATTACTTGAGAAGCATTCTCACACAGGAGGTTTGGGGGATATTCTAAATATTTACATGTAAAACCTGTTTACCATTCCACTCAACCACTTCAGGTCTGACTACCTCTTACAGTTAAGACCCTTAGAATTTCAGTATTCCAGAAGTCTTTTAGAATATTTGAAGTTTACCATGCTCTGAGCATCCTAACCTTCCTGCCCCCTGCAGACTGGACTGAAAGTCAAACAGAATCACAGAAATAGCTAAGTTGGAAAAGACCTGTACAATCATCAAGTCCAGCTCTTAATCCAGCACTGCCATATCCACCACTAAATGTCCCTAAGTGCCACATCTACACATCTTTCTAATAACTCCAGGGGTGGTGACCCAACCATTTCCCTGGGCAGGCTATTCCAATGCCTGACTACCACTTCTGTGAAGAAAATTTTCCTAATACCCAACCTGAACATCCCCTACTGCAACTTGAGGCCATTTCCTCTCATCCTGTCACTTGTTATCTGGGAGAAGAGACAGACCCCTGCCTCACTAAAACCTCCTTTCAGCTAGTTGTGGAGGTTGCCCCTGATGCTCCTTTTCTCCAGGCTAAGCTTCCTCAGCCACTCCTGATAGGACTTGTGTTCCAGACCTCTCACCAGCTCCTTTGCCCTACTTCGGACATGATCCAGCACATCAGTGTCCTTCTTGTAGCGAGGGGCCCAAAACTGAATGCTGGCTCCAAGGCGTGGCCTCATCAGTGCTGAGTGCAGCGGGATGATCACTGTCCTAGTCCTGCTGGCCACACTGTTTCTGACGCAAGCCATGATGGTAGAATAGCATACACAATTTGCACTGGCGTAAATAACTACTCAGTATCCACAGTCACAGAAATGAAGTATTTTTTGTCTCCTGACAGCCAAACTAGATAACTGAATAGTGTAGCTCTGTAGCTACAGCATGGGAAGTGAAAGGTGTGAATGGGAAATGCCCTGAGGTCTCTAAATTACCTAAAGCATTCTTTCAGTAACTGTAAGATGGTTATGGTCTCACCAACTACATTACAACTTACACTGTGGATCCAGTTGAAAAACTGGGGTTTGGCATTTCACAGTGCAATATAGCCCCAATTTTGTTCTCCTCCTAGTCCTCCTAGATTTCGCATAATAAATAAAGCTGTCATCGGTTTCCGAATCTCTCTCTCTCTCTCTCTCTCTCTCTATCTCTCTCTCTCTCTATATCTCTCTCTCT
>WAAG01091275.1:743-11653 GCA_013390105.1 Tichodroma muraria
CAAACTCAAAAAACCAAACCTTGAACTCAAAAAACTCACTCCAGAACTTGTGCCCCTTGTCACTCAGACCAACACACTTTCACTTGAGGCTACTTGATGAATAAAATAAATTTGAAAAATACTATATGCATATATTATAGGTATTTACTTTTAAAACAAAAAATACTGAGAATACTAAAATAAATTATCGTTTCTACTGCAAACATTAACTTTTCTGATTTAGAAATGACACTTACCATTTTGATAAAATTAAAATTAAGACAATAGAGTAACTTCACAATTTTTCATACTTTATTCTGCAGACATAGACTATGATGTTGTTTGCAAAAATTATTAGAAGTTAAACAGTGTAAACTATTGCAAATTTAAGCATTGTCCAAAAAGAATCTTTTGTTTCAGTTACAGTTTGGTGGAAACTGGAATATTCAGCTAAAAAAATAATTTAGCTAAAATAATTTAGCTGGAAAATCAGCTAAATAATTCCTGAGAGACATCTATGTCCCTGAAACCAGAATGATGTCTTCTGAAACTGTCATTGTTTTCTCATTTGAGAAATAGAGTGCAACTGCACTTCTGCAGCCATACAATGCTATCCTATATACAGCATTGCTATGAAACATTATTTGTTTAAAATGTTATGGGTAGTAGATAAAACCAGCACTAGTATTCAGCTGTGCAGCTACCAGTGCTGTAATAAAGTGTGGGATGAGGTGGCAGAAATGCCAATTACGGAAGTAGTGCTATTATTCTAAGCTGAAATTTTGTAGTGTCTTCTGAGATTCCTAAGACTCTCTTCACAAAAAAAGAAAAAAATTGAAACTATGTTAAAGAAATGATCCTCCCTACCTCAAAAAACATGATAGTACAAAATTCACGCGTGAGCACATTTCTTTGCTTGGACCAATTTTGATGCAGGGACTAACTGAAGGATCTCTCTTCCAATGTTTTGCAAAAGGTGATCTGCCTTACACAGAGCACACCCAAACTACTCAGAAATATCCAGTGTGCATTTTCATTTCTTGTGTTTCCCTATCCAGCATTTGACTAGCCTAAATTTATTTAAAATTTTAGACTGCCAAAGCCCGATAGCAGAAGATATCCTTGCAGCATTATTATCCCCATCCAGAAGCTGGAAACAAAGGGGCTTACAGTAAGCTGCAGAAAAACACAGCAGAAGGGCCAGAAGGAGAAGCATGGGAGCACACAGGTTTTCCTGTGCATCTGTCCACATCTCCAGCCTGTTCTGATCACTGCCAGAAGCAAAAGGTGGCTTTCACATCAGTTCACTTACAGCATATATCCGACACCAAAAGGCTCAATGAGGACAACCTAAATATGAAAGCACACATCTTTCATGGCTACAGCCAAGTCGTGTTTTGGGTTGTGCTTAGCAGCGTGCAAGGCTACCATCAGAGTGCTGGAGACATAGGCTATTCTCTGTAGCTTTGTGTGTATGAATTATACAATGTTTCCTCATTTCACAGTGTTTTACAGAATCACAAAACAGCTGAGGGTGGAAAGGAGTTCTGGAGATCATCTAGTCCAACCCCTTGTCTATGCCTCAGCTAGAGCCTACTGCCCAGGACTGCAACCACGAGGCTTTTGAGTATCTCCAAGGATGGAAAGAGACTCCACCACCTCTGAGAAACCTGTGCCAGTTCTTGGCCACCGTCATAAACTGTCTCCTCAGCAAGGCTGCTGATGACATCAAGCAGATAGTGCATTTGACACTGCTGAAGGGTGGGATGCCATCCAAAGGGGCCTGGACAGGCTCAGGATGAGGGCACATGGGCTTGAGATGATGTTCAAACAAGATCAAGTGCTGCACCCGGGTTGGGGCAATCCCCAGCATGAATTCAGGCTGGAGAATGAAGGGATTCAAAGCAGCCCCAAAGAGAAGGACTTGGGGGTGCTGGTGGGTGAGAGGCTGGACATGACCCAGCCATGGGCACCCACAGCCCAGAAAGCCAAACGTGTCCTGGGCTGCATCCAAAGCAGTGTGGGCAGCAGGGGAGGGAGGGGAGTCTGCCTCCTGCTCTGCTCTGCTCTGCTCTGCTCTGCTCTGACCCCACCCGCAGTGCTGTGTCCAGCTCTGGGGTCCCAGCACAGGAAGGACAGGGACATGCTGTACCAAGCCCAGAAGGGGGCTGTGAAGATGATAAAAGGGATAGAACACATCTCCTTAGAGAACCGAGATTGTTCAGCTTGGAGAAGGCTCTGAGGAGACCTGTTGTAGCCTTTGGTACCTGAAGAAGGGCCTACAACAAAGTCGGAGAGGCATTTTACACCATGATTTGTGGAAATAAAACCAGGGGCAATGGTTCCAAACTAAAAACCAGCCAGTTAATTTGGGTTTTAGGAACAAATCCTAATTTGTGGGACTGATGAGGCACTGGAACAGGTTGCCCAGAGAAGTGGTGGATGTCACACTCCTGTTCCAAACCCTAAACCTCATAGTTTGAAGCTGCTGGAGCTGTTCAACATAAAGAATGAATCCTTTCCACAGCAAAAATATTAGGCACTATTGTATCACCACATAATAAAATGTTACTGTCCATTTGCAATTCTCTACTATATTTTCTTCTCATTTTATAAGTGAAAATAATTAGATAATTTATTCAAGACCATGTGTGCCTGAAACCAGGCTTAGCTTTCATTCTTGCGCAGCATCTAGTGAACTAAGGCTGCTCTTTTTCCTCAGAAAGGTGTCAAGGACAGGAGTAAGAAACACTTAAAGAATTGCTTGATGAAAGATTAGAGAATATTTTATTTATTTCAGTTTAACCATTTATCTAGAAACAAAATATTTTCTTGGCAGACAAATAAGCTGTAGCATTCCACCAGGCTGAAAAGCTCAGCTTCACCTTACTCCTCTACAGCATATCTCATGTCACAGTAACATAAGCTTTGTTAGAGTCTATTTTGTATTCCTCTTTGTCTGACAGTACTGCTTTTATGTGAAATATTTCTGTGGCATGAAAAAAAATTTACTAAAATCTGATGTGCGAGTATACCTGTTGTCAAACCTCACTCATACAATACAGTACCTTAATAAAAGGTTCACTGACCTCATTTTCAAGCATATGGAGTAAATTAACAATTAATCTGACAAACCAAAAATAACCCTTATTGAATAAAGTAAAAAAAAAATCCCCAACCGACAAAAAAATCCCCACAAACCAAAACAAGAAACTCTGACCAGTGCAAGAATCTTCCTTGAAATGTTGAAAAAACATAAACATTCCTTCTCTTAAAAATAATTTGAAGTCCTTTTAACAGAGTTAGACTGTGTTTTATATAATGACCTTACTGTTATTGCTGATATTTCTTATCATTCATATAATTCCACTTTTTTTCCCCTCATAATTGTACTCTGGATTCAATGTTTTGATACAGAACATTTTAAAATGCTCACTTTCTAACATTGCTCCTTTAACCCAATTTATCAGGTGGATTTTAACACTTGCAAAAATGTATGGCCTGGATATGATGGTTCTTTAAGGCTGAACTTAACAATCAAATTTGGAATAGGGTATAAAATTAATTTTTGGAGTGTAAATTTGCCAGAAGTCTCTCTGACACTCTACTGCCCTTTCTACAATTCTTCACAGAGAGGAATTAAATTAGGAAGTAAAACAGTCAGTTAACCTCCATGGAAAAGCAGACAACCTTAGTACAAAGAATAAAGGATACGCACCCAGATCCAGAACATCCACCAACAATGCTGCAGGAGGCATGAAGTGGGCATGCAGTTGTGAATTTATGTCAGCATGCGTAGGCGTATCCATGACAGTGCATATCTAGAGAGGACAGTTAAAAATAGCAGTGGAGACAGATGAAAGCAGGCACGGTTTAATAATCTGTCCAGAAGGCTTGGAAAGCCCTCTCTTAAGTCTAGGCTGGCATGTCTTCACATCACATACAGATCAAAGCAATTACAGGGCTGTCTGCATGTCCTGCAATCACACTACTCGAATGCAGTGTAGACACATCCAGAAATAGTGCTACTGTAGATATGTTCATCTAAAAACTGCAATTGCAAAAAGCAAAGCCTGGAAGCATACTGTAAAGCATATGGAGCCTGATGAGGAACATATGCCAGACAGAGTGTCCATTTTGCTAAATTCCATTAGCTGGAATTGTGCTAATTCTTCCCTCTACACAACCTGCTTCCTGTGTACTCCTGGAGGACTTCCTTTATACTCCTGTACCATTGGTTAGCCTTTCCTGTGGGGATTCACAGTCAGGCCAGATTAACCTGAACCTTCAAGGACAGCAATTCAGCCAGCTTTACTGTCTGATGAAGAGACACTGTACACTCTATAGGCTGCTGGGGGCAACCTCGTGACACGGAAACAGCACTCATTCCTCTCCAATCCAACGCTGGGTTCTGAACCCCTAACCCAAGCAGATATATTAGTTACCTACTGATTCAAGGCCAGTCATTTCAGAAGAACATAAAGACACCAATGCCTTCATCTATTAGTGCTGCTAAAAGGGGCAGAACTTACTGTGATGCAGAAACCCAGAGCTGATAAAATCCTTCTAATTCAGGACTTCCTCTCCTCCAACAGTGGTTCGCTGCACAGCAGCAACACTACAACTACTCTACTGGCTCTAGCCTCTACTGGCTACAAACCAGAAACCAGAGACTACATCCTGTCAAGGATGGCTTACTACCATTTGCCCAGCAAGTGACCAAAGGGATCCACGTATGTTCTTAAAATGACTGCACTCGGAGGAGATTTTGTGTGCATTTTAAATCACAATCAGAAGATAAATTAAGAAGAAATGCATATTCAGCATACTTTGCTGCCTTACCAGGAGACTATTAAGACACACAAGAGATAATGTTGATTCAGACAACTAAAGATCTGATAGGAATTGGTACACAGCAGCAGGGATTACATAAAGGCTAATTTACCATGGGAAGAAGCAAGCTAGAGAAATACATAAAGTTTTGGATGCTAAAAGTTTTGGAAGGTAAAGTTAAAGTTTTGTGCTGCTGCCCCTCTCTTTGTGGAAACCCTGAGCACATGCACAGCTGTGCTCCAATTAGTTGTCTGGACCTAAGCATCTCAGCACCCAAACACAGCAAAACCTCCAGTCACCAGGCAGCGCTGTTCCAGCAAATTCCTAAATTAAACTGGGAGTAGCTGCTGACTCCATTTAAGAGGCCCTGCAAACACCCTGACAAATCATAAGGCTGGGCAATCACCAACCATATGAAGCTTAATAAGGGCAAGAGCCATATTCTGCACCTGGGACAGGGCAACCCTGGCTCTAAGGACAGACTGAGAGGCTGGAGAAGGAATGAAACGTCCCACAGAATAGGATCTGATGGTTCTGATCAAGAGCAAGTTGACTATAAGTCAACAGTATGCTCTGGCAATCAAAAGGCCCAACTGTACCCTGGGGTTCATCAAGCATGTGGAAGAATTCCTCTACTTCGTAAATGTCAATTTGGTACCTACACGAGCACTACTCTCAGTTCTTGTCAAAAAAAGAATAATATCGGACATCCTGGGGTGAAGCAGGGACAGCATCACAGCCGGGCAAGGGAGGGGATTGTCCCGCTCTGCTCTGCTCTGGGGCGGCCTCACCTCGAGTGCTGGGGGCAGCTCTGGGTGCCACAGCACAGAAAAGACATTGAGCTCCTAGAGAGTGTCCAGAGGAGGCCACGAGGATGGTGAAGGGTTGGGAGGGGAAGCCGTGTGAGGAGAGGCTGAGGGCACTTGGTCTGTTCAGCCTGGAGAGGAGGAGACTGAGGGGAGACCTCCCTGCAGCTACAACTTCTTGTTAGGGGAAGAGGAGGGGCAGCCACTGATCTCTTCTCTGTGGTGACAGTGACAGGACACAAGGAAATGGCCTGAAATTGTGTCAGGGGAAGTTTAGACTAGATATTAGGAAAAGGCTCTTCACACAGAGGGTGAAGAACCTTCACCCAGGGAAGTGGTCACAGCACCAAGCCTGTCAGTGTTTGAATATTAACAAGAAACAAATAATTAATGATTTAATGAGTAAGTATAACTCATTTTCTTGGTGATTCCATTCTGTAACTCAAGATAAGTTTTTGGCTATGTCCTAGCAACAAGCACAAATATTGTGCTTTATCCAGAGCTCAGCATATGAGTTTGCAAAATGGTAATATCCTAGACATTAACATAATTCCGCCACATACCTTAAGACTCCTTCCATGTAACAAGAGGATAAATAAGTACACTAATACTTACCGAGGAAGAATGTGGGTCAGGGAATATGTCATAGCTTATCTACCTTACTAGCACTCTTCTGCTTCTGCCTGCAGTATATTTCCCAGATATATTTTGCTTAATTTTGTTTGGTGCTTTTTTTTTTTTTTGTTTGCTTTTAAAAGCGTCCTAAAAACAGCTTTTACAAATATTCAAGTAAGCGTCTCAACAGCCTGACAACTTCAATATTTAAAATCTTGAGTTCCATTCAAAAGCAGCTTATGGGATCTCCATAAATTTACTACTGTGATTCAACTGGAACTGACAGCATAGCACACCAAAGGCAGACTATTTACATGCAAATTTTAATAAAAGAGAACATGAGGTATGTACATGCACATACAAGCAGTTAAAAGTATTTCCTAATTCTAATAAAAATGAGGCCAGTCAATATAGCGAGATCCTGAAAAACATGGATGAATAACCCGCACCCACAGAGAACTACAGCTCCAAATCACAATCACATGCATGTCCCTGTCATGCACATCACAGATTCACAGAACCTGGGGTTGGAAGGGACCTCTGGAGATCATTGCATTCAATCCCCCTCATAAAGCAGGCTCACGCAGGGCAGGCTGCACAGGATCATGTCCAGGCTGGTCCAGGAAGAAGTCTTCACAACCTCTCTGGGCAGCCTGTTCCAAGAAAGCTATGCAGCACAGCCTGATTTTTAGTCACAGACGTAAATAAGTTGGTTAAAATGGGGGGGCTGAAGGGAAGTGCTAAGTTCCTGGTTAGAATTTAATTTTAAATGGAAAGCTCCAGATTGATTCAGTAACAATAAAGCAGAAAGGGGGAGAAGGGGAGGATTTATATATAAGAAGAGGTCATGCAGTACACTGTATTGAGTTTAAAAGATAAGTAAGACAATGCTTTTTCATCTGGTATAAACAAAAATAATGCCAGCAGTTTGACCACAAACAATAACTGAGGAGGAAATTGAACCAAAAAGGAAATGCTTACAGTAAACCTCACAAACCTATTGCTGTGTTTTAACCAGAAGAGATACACTTTCAAGCTTTGTTTCATAATTCTTTATGAAGTGCAAATCATACTAAAAATAAGCTTTTGTAAACTTATTAACTCCTTAACATACAAGAAAATATACCTAATGAAGAATTGCCCCAATTGCCAAACTGCAATGGCTGAATCATACTTCTCTTTGATAACTCTCTGAGACCTTCAGACCTCTGAATCACTTGGAGCTTTATTGTAGAAGATGAAATCACAGTTCTACCTTAGACAGGTAAATAGAGATGATATTTCTACCACAAAAATTAATTAATTATTTGCCCCCTCAGTTTAAAACTCTCTTAGGAAATTAAATCAATAAAGTATCCGATGCATATGTTCTATCTTCTTATTTCCAATGGTTCCACTGTGCATATAAATCTACTGCAGAACCACATTTGCATTTAAAGAGAAATTCCCTTGTGTTTACTATGCACCTGCTCCATGTAAGCCTATCTTCTCTACCTCCTTCAAGAAACAACAGATCTGCCAGAAAAAGAGGGAGTGCAGACACAATGCTACTCCAAGTCCTCTTGCCAATTATCTAAGCACCATTTCCTTTAGTTTAGCTTAGTTATGGTCCTATTTGGACAAGAGTTGAAAAGAATTACTATTTGCCCTTCCAAAATCCAGTGTTTCTCAACTTTTTCTAACATATTTTTCATTTTGACAATGAACTTATACATTTCAACTGTAAAAAACACTGTATTTGCTAGGCAACACATAGTAAATAGATTACTTATAGAGTTGCACATGAAAAATATAAACTTTTATTCTACTTGGCATTAATTTTAATTATCACGGCTGCATAAGGAAGCATGAGAATATTCTCCCCTTGACATCTACCTGAAAAGAGATGCAAGCTTATTCTAGTAAAATTGAAATTAAAAAAAAAAAATTGTTCCCTGCCTCTTTGGTCATGATCCATGGGTTGCTTCTGGAGCTTCATGCACACAATCAGGGACAGACAAGGGCGCAGATAAAGCTCTGCTACGCACCTCATCTAGTCAGCTGAAACGTTTAAATGACAGATGAGGGAGATCACTGGCTGCATTCCACAAAGGCTGCTGAACTACTGACCACTGTGCTCCTGAGGTGCAGCACAACAGCTCCATAACACCAAACAATGTCAAGTACCATCATCCCGGCACCACTGCCAATAGGACTTTCGTGCTGCTGTCTGTGACACGAGTCACCCCACAGGACTGCCTCTGGCTGTCTGCTCCCCCTTTCTTGCCCCTTTCTCCTCACAGGTGGAGGCAGCGCTACTTGCGTGTCTCCATTTCAGAGGACAGAAGGAAGCTACAGGATCTGCAGCAGCCATGCTTTCCCCTTCCTGCTTCTAATCAGAAAAGCGTCCAAGGACAGAGCTGCTGTGGAAGTAGGTATAGGTCTGAGACATGCTGGAAGAGGACTGTGAGTAAGAGCTGTGCCAATGCAGGAGGTATTCCATCTCAGGTGAGTGTGGGATGAAGACTTCTTGCACCTATAGAGTCCACATGGGAACAGATCTCAGCTGCCAGGAAAACTGGACAATTGGGAAACAGAGGGACACTTCACAGTTTTCCAAGCTCTGCTGATGCTCAGTCAAGAAAAAGCTACAAAATATGTAATATTTAGGATCACAGTTTTGCTATTATGAAAAAAAATAATTTATCACTTATTCAAATTAATCCATGAAGGGACTGAATCTTCAAGGATACCTTCAGTCACCTTGTCCAAGCAGTCTAATTTTACATGCAGCTCTTCTTAAACTCAGAAGCTGACCCCAAAGAACTCATGACAGACTTACTTTCCATGTTGCTGTCATTAGAGAAAAAAATATTAAGACAAGCAGCTTCTAGCTAATGTAAACTACTATCTTCTACAGAACTTCCTTACCTGAAAGACTGCCCATCTCCTTATGCCAAAATGATACTTAAAAGCATTTTGAGTAGCCTGCACTGGACTGCTTACTCAAAAAAGGAGATTTTTTTTTAACAGGCTCCTTGAATTTGAAGGTAAGTCTACACTGGGCCAGTACTCTGATGTAGTTCTATTTTACTCACTTTTTCAATATGCTACAGGTCACACACATGCTTTCTGCAGCACACTGAATCAATGACACAGACCAGAAATCACAAACACCTGAAAAATAAGTGAACTGCGAATTAAAGATAGTGTAAGCGACTCTATTAAGCAGAATGGTCAGTCTTTGACACATGAAAACATGCAGAAATTAATGATACCACAGCTTACAAAGGGAGCCTTTTCACTACAGGTTTTTTCACACATGGGCTAACTGTGCTAAGGAACATCTGAAGGAAAAGTTACAAATTTTGTACTGTAACTACAGTGACGAAGAAAGTGTGTCTTTGACAAATAAACAGGTCAAATTCTAATTGTTTTATTCAGATGAAAAGTCTTTCTCACTGTTTGAAGTACCTCTTAAGAGACCCCCCAAGTCTGCTCTTGAAACCAGTTTTTCAGCTTACCTGCTAAATCTTCACAATATGGCTCCAGTGTTGCACAAGGCATATTTGCAGGCTTAGCAGTATGAAGACAGAAATGGCTTACCAAGTCCACCAACTATGAGCTCACAAATGAGCTAGTTGCAGAGGATTTTAGGGCGAAGAAACTCGTGTTTATGGATGGTAGTAAGGCAACAGGTCATGCTTTTTATGGCTTGCTGGAAGCACATGCAGTGCATGTAACTCCTAAATTCAGTAAGGGCAGGACACCATTAAAAGTCTGCTACAGCATGCTGCAAAAGGCTAAATGTATGCACATCATTCAACACAATTTCTGGCTGCAGAATCAGTGCTATTTGTACAAAATATATATATATTTTTAATTTCCCAAGGCTATGATTGTCTGTCTTTCCTCAGCCATTTAAATAACAGGAAAGTGTCCAACAGTCAAGTGATTTGCTTCAGAATAATTTTTTAGAAACTTTTTTTTCAGTTACCTCTTCCTGTTGGAATGCCGAGGTATAAAATGAGGCTAAGATGCTAAGATTTTCCATGGAAAACACAGACACTAGCAGTTTTTTGGTGAGTTTTGAGGTGAGGGGACTTTTTGAGGAACAGTTGTGACTGATTAATATCTCTGTAAGAGATATGGCTGGAAGCCAACCATTGAGAGTGCTCTGAGGTGATAACACTGACAATGAAGACTGAGACTGTTTAGCTGCTGGTTCGTATCCAGTACCATCAGAACCTGATGCTCGAGCTCTTCTGTATATAAATTACATCTGCTCACATAAAACACTCATTGATGCGAGTATGAAAAAGGTTTGATCCCCGCTGCTGCATAAACACGATTTTGGATTGACCCAAGCATAAGCCTTGGAGCATGTTTCTGCCAGACAACTCGGCATTTGTTTCCCCATAGTTACAAACATGCAACTCCTACTTGATTTTCTTCCAGATTTCGGCGTGCCCGGCGGGACGGGAGGGTGCTGACGGCTGGCCGCCCGGCCGGACGCCCGGCTCCGAGCAGAGCAGCGGTAGATCTGCGGCGGCTGCGAGTGTCAGCGGCTTGCACTGCGCTACAAGGGCTTCGCGGCGGCACTTCGCACGGCTGACATCACGTATGCGCTCAGCCCCAGCGAAACCCGCCGCGTTCAGCCCTGATTTCATGCGGAAAGCACTTCCCCGGGGCGGGCTG
>WAAG01091276.1:36719-51395 GCA_013390105.1 Tichodroma muraria
TAATGTTACAGCTAGCAAAGAAATAATATAACTTAGGATTCCATGTACCTTACCATCCCATTGTTGGTGGGGCACACACGGAGATCCTTTCCCTCAGTCCCCAGGGAAGTAACCACAGAATCTGTGTCTCCAGGGAGAAGTCTCAGATGCTTGTTAGGGTGTAAGAGGCTTCTGCCTCCGTGTGTGTCTTCTATAGTTTGTGAAACAGTGTCTCTCAGTCAAGAATATTTCTTTTATCGCTTTCCACATCTGCTCTCCAGACACAGATGTTGATTCTTAGCTGAGGTCTGAACCCTCTTGGGCCAGAGATGAGCCCTCGCTGGGCCTTTCAGCCCCTGGGTTCTCTCTTTATGCACCAACTATCAGTGGTAGGAGCGTGTCGTGTTAAGATGTCCTGCCACGCCAGGCTGGCTTTGCGGTTGGCAGCTGAACTCGATGATATTAAAGGGATTTTACAAGCCAAATCATTCTGTGATTTCCTTCTGTAGGGTCACAGTCATTGACTCAGCACAGGATTGGTAATACTTGCTGTAATTTGTCTTCTGGAGAATATCCTGCACTTGGCTTGCAGTCTGTGGGAATGTGGCATTTATGATTGAAGATTCAAGAAAGAGGTGTGAGGTTCTTCCCAGTACAACTGGATAGAGAAGATTATACATGATCTTGTTTGTCTAAACATGTAGCTTTTATTTTCCAGGGGGGGGAAGTTAAAAAGAAGAAATTTTCTCAAAGTTCAGCTCATATGAGCAACCCAGAAAAGCCAGAAAGGCAGGAGGTTAACTTCTTTATCACATAGAACATTTCATATTAACTTTCTTTACGTCTCTGAAAATTATGAGCTATAAATGATCTATCAAATGATTTATTTTCAGAAACAATATTTTATATGTCTGTTATAATTTGTACCTCTTTTAACCTCATTAAAATCCAAGGAGATCTATTCTTTATGGCCAAGGGAATAGTGAAGGACAAAGTAGTGTCTGACATTTTAATATAGGAAAGCGAAAGAGTTCTGCAAGTCATTTCTACTGAGAGATATAATTGGTGTGCAGTAAGTCTCATGAATTACCATTGTTATGAGAACTAAAAGACATTGGATCAGCTAATTAGGACTTTACAAAAGTCTTTCTCATATAGCAACCCCAAAAATTAATTGAAAAAATATCTACGTGATAATGTTATGCCAGTATATTCACAGGGCTTCTAATTACTTCCTTCATTTCATTTGTTTCACTTTTTCTTTTTGCTTTCTCAGCAAAACTGGCAGTTTCCATTTATTCAGGCCCATATTGCTGTAGGCATGTGTGCTGTATTTGAGAAGGGTATATTTTATTGTTAAATTTACCAAATGTTAACTTTTATTGTGAAATTATATCCATTGTTAGAGGGGGATTATCATTAAGTCACCCAAAGTTCGTCCTGTCCTGGTTCCAGTAAAAATGTTTTTGAGCATTAAAGATATGTATGCTAAGGAACTTTGCTTTGGTTTGTTTCTATTTATATCTGATCACATTATTGAAATTAAACTTTGAAAGTGCTCCTGAAGAATTCAAACTTTTATATTGCTTCTATTTCCTTCATAAAGAACCTCTTATTGATAAAAACAAAGTTGCAAGACAGTTAAAAGTTGCTAAGTGGGAACAGTAACACTTATGCATCACATAAGCACTTAAAAGCAAGATAATCTGCCACGAGACATCTTTCTTATAAGGTGTCTGGGTGAATACTTGAACAAAACACAGTAATCTTAACTTCAGCTTGCATTTGGGCATAGCTGTATTATATCATTTTAATACAAATACGTAGTATTTGTAGGGGGTTTTTTGTAAATGTGCTGGTTAGGAAAAGTCAAAAATCCCATTCGCGTGGGGTTTTGTGGGGAATAAATAGTTTATAACTTTTTTCAAGAAATTATATGTGCAGTAATCAGAGTGTCTAATTTTAAGTAAGGGAGAAATAATATACTCAAAATTCCATTTAATGCTTAGCACCATTTCACTGTGTGCTTATGTAAATTTTTAGGCTATTTTTGGGATGATATTTGTGCTGTAAGTATAGTCTGTGATGAATAATGAAAGAGCAACATGTATGGCTAAATTTCATTAGTACCGTAAGAATTATGTACTTAAATGTTAGAATATCATTATGTATTCTAAATACATATGTATGTATTTAGATACAATTTAGATACAATATCATTATGTATTCAATTATGTATTCTAAATGTTAGAATATCAAGTTTGTGTTTTTCATGAGGATGGTGAAGGATTTAAGATATCAGTAATTTCTCATCTCCTTGCTTTTAAGCATAAATGTTTTGTAAATTGTGTTATCTAAAACTACTGTTTTAAATCACCAAAAATCAGCTTTTACTGATTTTTAAAGTGATTTTTTATTTAGATTTGTTTTCAAAATTCTATAGCATTTTATTAAATTGCTCTTGTAGGTTTGGGTTTTTTAGTGGGATTTTGGTTTTTGTTGTGGGTTTTTGTTTTTGTTGTGTTTGTATCTTTGGATTTGGAGATTAGATAGACATCTATTAATTAGACTTGTAATGACTGATCAGCAGAGTATCTAAACCAACATATTTAAGTTAATGCAGAAGAAAGAGAACAGGAAAGGAATTATTTTATCTGTAGGAAATAGCCAACTTTTTTGATCTTAAAGGAGGGAACAGTTTAGTTTTGTAAATCAATTTAGTTTGACATTATGACAAATGCTTGACGTGTTATCATCTTAAAACCATCTAAAGACAAAGTTGCTGCAGAACTTAGTGGCTTTCCATCCACTAGGCAAGATTAGAATTTTGAGGACCTTTTGAAATAGGGAGCAGAGCTCATAATGTTACAAGGTTCCTTTGAAAACTCGGTGCTGAATATATACCCAGGGTAAAAATGATTATTTTGGGGGTTGGGTTTTTTCTAAACTTTTGATGTTGATCTGGTTTTCCCTGATAGTCTTCATCTGTCCTCAGTCTCAAATCCCCAGTGTGCATTCTAAGTTTGAAGAAATCTGTGAACAAGTTAAACTCGGGTATTTTACAGCCTCTGAGAAAAGCTTTTGGGTAAGGCAGATAGTGCAGGATTGGTGATGGCAGCAGTTGTTGACACCGAGACAGAAACTCTTGAAATAAATGGGAGAAGCTAACAGGAGCAATGAAATTAAAGTGTGTACAGTGATCTCTGCACTTGTCATCACCACCTTTTATGTCAATTGTAACAGAGAATTCTTGATTTTATTTGTTTCCAGGGGGTTTTCTGCTGTGCTCTCAAAGACTATGGCTGGCTGGCCTGCGGGCTGGGAGGTGCCTCGGAATTGTCCTCCCTGGACAACCCTGGATCACTGCAGAGCTGCTGGAAGGCTCAGTGGGATGGGTGAGTGAAGGCAGAGAAGGGAGCTCAAAGGGTGAGGAGCAGCATCTGTCAAAAGAACAGAGAAACCCTGACACATCTCAGATGTGGTTAAAGAAGGACTGCCCCGGGTCCTTGGACACACTGCACTGTTCTGCAGCTCCAGCCACAAAGGAGGAAATCTGAAGGGAAGGTTCCGTGGTTGCAACATGTTGAGGGTAAGTCTCCCCCTTCCCACTTTTGTTTCAAGTTATTTTCTCTAGTTCATGGTTCGTGCCTCTAGTCTGACATGATGAAACTTAAGCTTTAGACTCAGCTTTGGTGGGTCGGATAGGCACAGATATATCAAAGCTGGGGATTGCTGAAGGTTGCATCGGAGAGACTTTCTCCCATCTTTGAAGTAGTCTGTGTGACAATCTGGCTGACAGGGTGGACTGGAAGCTCTCTTTCTCTGCATAGCTCTGCATATCAGAAAACCAGAATGTTTGAAAATTGACTGTGTCCACATGGAAAGTATTTTAATTCATTTAAAACTTCCACTAGCTTTACTCAGTAATTGAGGTTTAGTCTCTCTGGAATATTTGGTAGTATCAAGCCCAGATTCCAGTTCTTTGTCGAGTTATAACTGGAGAAAATAATCCAGAGTCATGAAAAGGAACTGAACTGTAGTCAATTTTTGTCCATGTGACAGACAAGTAAATGACTTCTGCCATTCCTTTCAGTATCTGTGACAAATTAAATGAGCTGCAAAATAACTTTGTCTATCTGTGAGAAGGAAAATAGGTCTACAGCTATTTTTAAAAGTTTGTGTGAGTACTAAGGTAAATTGACTAAATTAGTTTTAGGATATAATTGAATTCTAAGCATTTGCACAACAGATTAAAATGTACTTTTGCTGTCAAACATTCTGGTGATAACTGATAAGGAAATAAATATCAGTATGGCTGATTGAGAATAAGCTGTTTGCAGGACAATAAAGAAGCCAGAATTGCTTTTTAAAAACAAATTGCTCAGTTTCCTGCTACCTTATTCTCATGTTAATGCTATAGAAGCAAAGTTACTAGGTATTGCCACACAAACTGTTTTATCTTGTCAAACTGTTTAAGTTAGATCACGTTGTAAAATCAACTATTATACTATCAGTTGTGTCTGCCTACTCCAAAATGAATCACCTTTCAGGGATCTTGTCAGCAACTCCTTTTCTGTCACCAGGCAGGTTCTGTGTTACAGCATGCTGATACAGTCTGTGGAGAAAAGCTGTGCTTAGAATTAAGGACACTCTTTTTCTCCACTTGGCAACTTCTATAATTTCATGGAAAAATCTCTAGTTCTAGAGTGACTTTTCACAGTATCAGAAAAGATGGAGAATTCACTGTACAGTTTTAACTGGAAACAAGAGCCATTTTCACCCCTCCTTCTACCAGAACTATTTTCCTGGAATTCTCGTAAGACTTGTATTTTATTAGGGTGAGTAGCAGCATAGAGGAGGAACACATCTTTGATTATGCAACAAATAATAATTTCTTAATTTATTCTTAAGGATTTTATTCTTAAGAATAAATAAGTTGTGTTTAGTGTATATGAAAGGTCTTATCAGCTACTATACTAAATAAATTAACTTTCTTTGATGTAGTCCCAATGGCCTTTATTATTGATTCCAGAACAGTCTTTGTCATTTGCTAGTTGCTCTACCATTATGTTTAAAGAATATTTTCAGGTGATTAAGCGTTCTCCTAATTAATGATCTGCTTGGTCATACATTTAATTATTATTTTATAACTGGATTAATATTCTTGCAAAGTTACCCAGAGTTGGTTTTTTTTCTGCCTTCCCTTGAAGAAAGGCTTTATTTGGTACTGTTTTCAATGTGTAGATTTACAGAACCAATCTTAGGATGTTAAACTGTGACCTCAGTCCAAAAGTAGAGTCATGCACTTAATTTTAACTGTGTAAATGCATTTTTAGGCTTCAGTGGCAATGAACAGTTGTTGAAAGCATGCAGTTGGGAATAATTGGTATGGTGTGGTATAGGGTTTAAATCTGAATCAGAAGCACATAAATATTATGGGTCTTGAACAAGCAGAAGTTAATTTAACAAAAAAAAATCGTAGTAGGGAAATTGATTTGGGGGTGGGCTTTATAGATATGTTAAACTTGATATCAGGGGACCTTACAAATTATAAGGATTAATATATTCCAGAAACAAGGTGTGGATGAGTTTGGTAAGCAGAAGAAAAGAAGAAAACAGAAAAATACACCCTCGCTATTAAGTCCATTAAGCAGACTTAATGCCCACTGCTTTCTCACTAGCTCCTTCATTCCAGTTTGGTTTTTTGTTTTTGTTTTTGTTTTTTTGTCTCCCAGCCCGTGTTATGGGATTAGTGTCTCTTTCAAATACAGGTTTACAGCCCAGTCTCTGTCCTGTCTCTTTGAACATTCTCTGCAGTTGGATCTTTCATTCCAAGACTTGACTTTGTATTCCAGCAAACGCTTTTTCCTTTAGATGCAGAGCTTTGTTCTGAACGTTCTCGCTAAACATTGGTCTCTTCCTTTCACCAGGCTTGTGTCTCAGTCCTTTACCAGGTCCTGCTGTAGCCATAGGATCCCACTTTTTGTGACAGTGTAGCCCTGAGACAAGCTGCAAGCCTGTCCTTGTCCCAGCACTGTTGTCAGGAACAATGGTGACACCCCAAATATTTTTGGGGTATTGTTTCTCAATCCTTATTAGGCCATTTGTTCTAGCATTCCTTCCTGGTTTTTTTAAAGCTAAAACCATTAAAGGCATTCCTTGGAGTCCAGCATTCCTGCCTTCTCTTTGAGAGGCAGTTATACACTAAGAATCATCCATGCATTTGATTTTGCCCAGGAAAAAAGGAGTCAATGATCATCTTGTTTAATGGTTGAAGAAATACAAAGCATGACAGCCTCTGACACCTAAGAAAAGCCCTGTATGAGAGAAACCTGCTGTTTTTCAGTTGTTGTGTCATAGGCACAAACCCTCTTTTTTGTTTGATGTTTTTGACACGACCACGTGTTTGGGCACTGCTGGAGAAGCCATTTGGTATGTTCTGAAATGCACAGCACTTAAGCAAGGCACTATAATGCAGTGGACGGGGTTTTTTTGCCATCTCATTTATATAAGAATTCCTGTGTATTCTGTGTGCAATGCATGCAGGCTGCCTGTGTTCACAGAATGCTCTGAGAAATTCCAGCATCTACTCTCCTGGCAGTACACTGCTCTGTCACTTGGTGTTAGCTCAGGAGCCGTTTCGTGCACTTGTGACAATTTCATCTGTAATGCTTCATTCGGCAAGAAGCCTTGCTGGGCCACGTTGACTCCCTTGTGTGTCACCTTGTCATCTTGAAGTACCACATCATAATGTAGCTCTCCACGTTCTTTTCCCCTGAGAGCAGCTGAAAAAATGAAAGTGCCTTTCGTCTGAAACATGACTTCTGCAGTACAAATGGTCATCTTAGTAAGCAAATCAATCTGCGTTTGCTGCAACACCTATTTTGTTTCCTGTTAATTTAAAAATTATTTTGTGACTTGAATGGGAGAAATATCCCAAGTAACGCTTACTGATGAAAGGTTTAAACAGTTTCTACTCTTTAACCATATTCTAAGTAAATTCACCAGTTTACATTTGACTTCTGAAGCAGTCTTGTTCAGTAATACAAGATATTATGCACTGCTTGCAAAAAAATTAAAAATGGAGGTTCTCTAAAGTTTGGAAGTATCTCCAGGTGTCTGTGTAGAGCCTATGGAATGTGCTTCTGGACCCCTTGTATAGAAAAGGGAAGGAGAACAGTGAAGATGAATCTGAGTTGTTCTCAATCCTAAATATGTCAATATGTGATAGTTTGGGGCTGGGTTCTTTTGGTTTGGGGTGTTGTTTTTTGTTTGGTTGGGTTTTTTTGTTGCTTTTTTGTTTTGTTTTGTTTTGGTGGGGGTGTTTTTTTGTCAACAAGTAAAGATGCCAGTGCATAATTTGCAAGTAATACTTAACAGATGGTCATGATCTTTTGAATTGCTTGAGGCTGGAACATCATAGTATTCTTCTACATGGGTTAGTATCTAGGGAGAAAGGAGACTCATTTGGTCAGGAAATGCATCTTAAATAAAACCAAATTACACTTGGCTGCTTGAATGCCAGTAACCTATGAAACAAAAGACAACAATAATAAATAGATTATTTATGCACATATTTTTGGTGGAAAAGGGAGAAAGTGACAGTCTTGGAATTGTTTTTCATTTGCAGGGCTTCTTTAGCTCAGTGGAAAGTAAAATGAGATATGATTTTAAGACAATCTTTGTACCTACTTGTAAAAGATTTATTGAAGATGATCAGGCAGAAAGTGCTCATCAAGATACGCAGTTTTTAGGAGAAACATCCTACGCCATGACTGTTCAATGAGAAGTAGTGAAGTAAATGATTTGTTTTCCTATTCCATAAATAAATGTAAATCCCAGGTACCAATAATCCTCTTTATTACATTACCCTTCTCTGTCCTAGATACAGGTTCTAGGAAAGCAATTTTTGTAATTTTTCAACTAAGAATTAGGATGCAGTGAGGGGAGAGAACAGTGGCTTCTCTTCTCTCCCCTGCTGTAATCAGAAAGAAATCACTGAGTGTTTTCCTCTCTCATATATGAATCTATTGAGACATTGAAGATAATGAATGACACACTGACATTAGAATTTTTCAAGGATTAGTTAAAATCTCATGGAGATTCCTTGAGTTGAGCACCAAATTCTCACACATCACAGCCTGATTGACCAACCAGACCATAATAACCTTGACTGTTACTCTGGACTGTTCCAATCAGATCTTATAATCCCTGAATACTCCTTAGAGCTGATACAGATGTGATTTATTGAATGCCTAAATAAGAGTTGCAGATTTACTTAATAGGTTGTATTAGAGCTAAAGGAGATATTATAGACACATTATTTTTTAAGACTGGTAAATAATAATTTCCTCTATAATTGAATGACTGACTATGGTACAGAAAAAGCCAATGTCCCCTGCATTTAAAACTTGAAACAAAACCTGGGGAAATGAAAGGAGCTTTTCTTGACTTCTGTGGGCCTTCAGGTTCTTCCTTTTCACTCTGAAACAATGTCCAGAACATTCTGAGTGCAGTTATTTCACAAAACAAACCATGGACAAGCCATTGCCCGCTTAGCCTTGGGCTCAGTTGGGTTTCCTAAGAAGTGACTGCTGTGATGAGCAGAGTCATCCTTTCCCCAGAGTTCAGAGAGAAAGCAGCCTGGTAGAGCGCATGTTTTCCTCAAATACACACGTAGTAACCCCTGAAGGAGGAAGAAAGTATAAGCAGATATTCAATGGTTAGGTATGCCCAAAACAGAGCAGCAATTTTGTCACATTGTACTGTGGTTTCATTCTCTGCATTGCTGTGTACTTGACATTGAGAGGAGATAAAACATCATTTACTTGTTGCCTCAGGCAAATTCATCTAAGCGCCGTATCAAGTAAAAATTCAGTACATTATTGCTGTTCATGTGATGTTTTAAATGTGATGAAATATATTCACGCCTCAGAGTTCCTGTGTGACAAAGTCGACTCAACATTTTCTGTGAAGCTTCAAGCATCCATTTTAACAAGTGAGAATTACGACATACAGTGTTTTCCCACACTGTTGAGGCTTTTAATTTAATATTTACCTATATTCAGTGTATGGATTTTCCTTGATTGTGCCCAAGAGGGGAAAAATATTCTCACAGTAACTAATGATCTGTTTTTTGTAATTCTAGTCAAATTGGTGTTTTCTTAAGACTAAAGAAGGAGGACAGGTATTTACAACAGATACTGGAAAGTAGGACTATGAAAAAGGCAGAAATATGAAGAGAAATAGCAGCCCTGATCAAATAAGAACAGCTGTTTCTTTCAGTTTTAATCATAACTCAGAGCTAGATTCTAAGGAGTAATGGAAGGTGCTCCCGTTAAGAACATTGGGTGTGCCCAAGAAGACTCAGCAAAATAGGAAGGCAGATGAACTGGTTTGGTTTGGGGAGATAAGCCCTCTGAAGCTCTGGAATTAGTGGGGGAGATGGAATATTGTGAACATTGGGGTAAATCTGAACATATATGTAATTTTATGGTGAGAAAATAGTTTTCTCATTATAGCTTTCATCAAGGTTAGGACATATTTCCCTGGTGATTAAAAATATGGTTGCAACCAAAAGGGTAATTTTCACTTTTTTAACTTCTTTTGAAACGTACAACCTCAATTTTCTTAATACGTCTACACAGAAAATGACAAAACACTATAAGGTTGTACAGTCACCTTGAAGTTGGCTGCCCCTAATATTCTTAGTTTCTCAACTTTCCTTTGGGCTTTACCGCTCTGGGACAATTCATTTAGATCACCAAATACATTAGCCTGCTCTCTTCCTTCTTCTGCCATAGCAGTCTCCAGCCTAATTAAATAAAAGATTAATGAGGAGATAGCTGTTCTAGCTATTCTAAGGCCTGAATTGAGCAGCATCCAGTTTGAAGGAAGCAGCAGCTGAAAAGCTGAAGCAGATTTAACAAAGATGCAGAGAGTTTGAAGTGCTGTGCCTCCGCTCCTGACAGAGCTTGACAGCTGACTGCTGATCAAACGTTGCAGTCCCTACCCCAGGAAGCTCTGGGCCAGGCCAGAATTAAGAAAAGCCCTCAAAGCAGCCAGAACTTCAGAGCTGTGCTGCCCAAATGGGAGGTGCTGGTTTGTTAATCCGAGGGTGAACCCATGACAGACTCCGGAAGGGAGTAGCAGAACTCCAGGCTGTAGCAGAAGCGATTACGGGCGAACTCGCCCCCATGAAGCCCAGGTGTTAATTGCCCAGAAAGAGCCTGGCCCTGCTGTGCCCCTGAGGATGAGTGTGAGGAAGGGTGGTGGGCTGGCCAGGGCAGGGTCCTGGGGAAGGAGGGCGGGAGGAGCGGTGCAGAAGGAGGGGAGGAGGGGCAGAGCGAGAGGGAGAATTACAGCTGTGAAGGGTCTGCCGACAGAGCCTGCAAGGGAAGCCTGCAGTGGAGTTTGCTGTAGCTGGAGTCAGGATGGCCGAGTTGTGAAGAAGAGTAAACCGGGAGCCTTTTCACGCAGACACAGAAGATTGTGTTTATTTCTGCCTCAGACGCGAGGTCTGCTGCAGCCCCGGGCCAGCCCGAGCACCGGCGGGCAGCCTCGGCAGGCGGGGGATGCTCTCCCGGGGGACCCCCGGCTGCTGCCGTGCATCGAGGAGCCCCGAGGGTTTTCTACCTTGTGACAAACGCCCTTTGGAGGGAGTTGGTCCACTTAGGTGTCATTTAGGCAAGGAGCTCTAACAATAAGCAGGAAAGGAGAGTTCTCTTTCCTACTTGCTGTATCCAGTGTGTTTTTCACCGTGGTTCGGTGAGATGCAAGAAAACAATATAGAAACCAAGGTAAACGTATTTTTCTCTAGCTTACACTGATCAGTGCTTTTAAATGGTGAAAAGACAAGTAAGTAAAGGGAATCAGCTGATGAAAATTGAAGGACAAAAGTGCTTTGCACTATTTCTAGAGTAAGGGCAAGGGTGTCAGCAGTGTCATGAAGTCATTGAAAAACATTGCTGCCTTTGACATCAGGGTGTGGGGAAGCATGTAAATGTAGAACTCCAGAATAAGATCAGAACCATTCGATTGATAATTCATTTTTTATCCACCAAAGAAAATTAATTTCTCTTTTGCAAGGGAGAGCAAGACCTATTACTACTGGAAAAACACCAGGGATTATTGAAGTAATGGGGAAAAAAAATCTCCTTTTAGTCAGAAAATCCTCATTCCTGTAATAAGAACCCTTAATGCTGCACAGACCATAATACCTTATCTCTCTTCTCTGCAGTGCTGGCTTAGATGGAACTTTTTGTGGTCATTGCCAGAAAAAGGACTTCAACACATCTTTATGCTAAAATCAGTATGCTTCAGATCAATTTGCATACAACCAGCACTGATTCACCCTATCTTTCCCAGTCCTGCCTGGTTTTTGTGGCTAATTAGATCAACTTCCTGTTGCTGCTTCTGCTGCTCATCTTAGGGATTGTATCTTTTGGTCTTCTAAATAATTAATTTTCAAAAGGTGAACTGTGATTCCAAGGCCCAAAGCTCAGGCATTGTTCATACCTTGCAGAAGTAGATTTAAAGTTTGTTCTGTGACCCATGTACCCTGAATAGAGCTCAAGTACAATGAGGTCTAAATAGAAAAAAGCCAAAGGGAAATAAACATACCTTTGTAATGTAATATACCAATTTGATAACAGTGAATGTCGTTTCTGAAGATGTGCTTGCAGCAGACTGAGGAAGATATCTTTCAAAGGGAACTGGCTGTTTTGTGTTTGGATTTTTTTCAAAATTAGTATTAATATTGACTTCAAAAGTAGTTTTGGTGTATTGAGGATATTTTGTTATGAAAGCAAATATATACATTTAGAAGAAATGTGAGATAATGTTGTATCTTGAAAACTTTTATCTCTAACAGCATAAAGCTCAGGGAGGTTATACCTAATCAGCTTTTGTGTTTTGTTTGTAGATGTGGTTTGAATGAGCTCTTTTTTTAATAGAAGCAAACCTTAACAAATATGAAGGGAGAAAAAGTACTTTCTTTTCTTGCATTTTAGTTTTGTGAGCCAGTTGTTGAAATGCATTTGTGATCTTCAGCGTTTGCTGTGGTGGGAAATATTTTATGTGAAATGCAAAACACAAAAGTATCGTTATTTTTGAAGCACTCTCAGTGCAGTTCTTAAAGAAGAACTATGGAGTCATAAAGATTTTCTTTACATCAAGGTCACTACAACTACACTGTTAAAGGGAAACTTCAGAGAGTCTGTTGACACTGGGAACCTCCTAAGGATGTGGTCCAGGAAAGAGGGCAATGAGAAAAATTGATTTGAAGGTTAAAAAGCAATGAAAGCGAACTAGGATGTAAAGGATTAAATAGAGAATGAATGCTTTACAATTGAACTTACTGTAAAAAATAGAACAGGAACAGGAGATGCATAAAAGATTGTGATGAAAGTGGGGTAAGAGAGACTCTTTGTTAGGATAAAGCAGAAAAAAAAGAGTACTTTTTGAGTCAGGACAGAAGGAAAATTGTGATTTGGGGGCTTTGGATAATCAGCAGATGGTGGGGATTTTTAGTTGGTTGGCTTTGAAATTTAAAACTGGAACAAAGTTCCTGTGTTGCTCACTTGTCAATCCTTGTATCTTAGGCAACAATTTAATGTCATCCCTTTTCTAATCTGTCTTCAGAGATGTCCGGTCATTCTATTCCAAAAAGAGAGCGCTAAAATTTCATTTTTCTTGTAGTTTCAAATTGTGTAATATTCAAAGTAAATATATTCCTGACAGGTGCACCCGTTTCATAGCTAAGTTGAAATCGGTTGACATGCCACAGATGATTTCAACTGAATGCCTCAGGAGGAAGTGAGCAAGGCAAATAAAAGAATATTGATGTGAAAAGTGGCAGTTTAACTGCAAGGGGAAAATGAGAAGGGTATATTTGCTTTTAATATCTGAAAACCAAATTTGTAATTTACCCATTTAATATTCTTGGGGTTCTTTTGGCCTTATTTAATGTTTCAGGATTTCAGAAAGGCAACTTTCAGAGCATTAGCTCCTGAAAGAAGGAAGATACTGTACTTAGGTTTGGTTCACAAATCTCTGATAGAGAAATATTCTTCAAATAATTAGGAACAAAAAAAGGAGTTTAAATTAGGGTTTGGGGGGTTTTTTCTCCTTTGAATATAATAGTAACTAGTGCTGAAAAATACTAATTTCTTGAATAGTTTCTATGTAGATCTGGTGCAGTAATGGAAAGATTTTTGTTGGATTTTCCTGTATTGTAAATTCTTTATTTTCCTTGTGATTTTAAAATTCCAGGATATTTCTGAGAAGCAAATGACATCTTAATAAACGAGGAGCATCTGTGACCCAGAAATGAGGATAGCAAGGAATCTCTAATATAATCTTTCTTTAAATTATTCATTGTGCAGTGAATATTTTACTACTAATTTGTGTATTCAGTATACTACACCTGTTTTCTATAAATATATTCATTAACTCATGAGGCAATTTGGACAAACATCTGTATAAAATACACCTGTTATCATTTTCCTCAGCCATCAGTTACCTGCGAGGCAAAACTGGGCAGCTGAATCAGGGGATATTCTTGATATAAGCAAGTAAATGATTACATTTTTAGGGGGAAAAAAAAAAGCCCAGGCATTACATTTAGCAGAGAGTTTCCAGATTATGTTACTCATTTGGATGACTGAAAATATTTAAGATAGGAAAATATTTTCAGTGACTAAATAAGACAAAATTTTTAGGGTAAACGTTCCCACAATGTTATGCAGATATGTCTACTGAAGATACAGGTAAAATTTTGTGCTGCTTTTCACTAAGGAAATCAAAAGTTTAAAAGTATCCTGCAACCAATCTCTGCCATCAGCTGAGTAAGGTACAAAGGATTATCACTGCTTTCTGTTGCCAAGGTTTTTACGCAATTGTCTGTGAGTGCTATTTCACAATCAATCAGATGCTGTTCCGTCTACAGTGAATAATGGTGGATAGTCCAGTTTTCTTTTAAGTTTTAAAGCCAGAGGCAGGAGCAAGGTTGGACTTGCAGGATGTCTTGCTGAAAACAGAATATTTTGCATTATAACAAGTACACTCAAAACAGAGCTTTGCATGAAGCTGGGAATGGAAGAGAGGTTTCCAGTAGGCTTCTCATAAAGAAAAGGGGACTTTTTAGAGGTGAAATTTGAATAAACTTTTATATATTTCAGCTTGAAATCAGAAGTATAAAGACAGACATCTCACCAGGAAACAGTGACAANAGCTTGAAATCAGAAGTATAAAGACAGACATCTCACCAGGAAACAGTGACAAAATATCTTGGATTCCATCACAGTGCAGGATTCTTTTTCACTTGAAAGCAAACCTGTGTTCATCATCATTCAATTTGCTGCTATCTTATTCATGAAAAATAGTAGTGTTTTATGATGAGCCTCAAGATTTTGCTGGCTGCACTATCTGTGTGTCAGCATAATCAGGCAGAATAGTTACTGAGTATGCCTGAACAGAGAAAACATTAAAATAATTGCGAGATTTAGTTAGTGCATGATTCTAGAAAAAAGGACTCAAATGGACATAAAAGCAGATGTGGCTGTTGTGTTCCATATGGGACTGAACTTCTTTCTTGGACTGTTATCTCTGGAATCCTTTAGTGATTTTGAGTGATATATTCAGTATTATAGCAGCTTAAAAATAGGTTTATTATAGGTTTTGTTGGGTTTTTTTTCT
>WAAG01091279.1:9108-19108 GCA_013390105.1 Tichodroma muraria
GCACATGGCGGCACAGAGAGGCACATGGCGGGACACAGAGAGGCACATGGCAGCACAGAGAGGCACATGGCGGCACAGAGAGGCACATGGTGACACAGAGAGGCACATGGCGGCACAAAGGGGCACATGGTGGCACAGAGAGGCACATGGTAGCACAGAGAGGCACATGGCAGCACAGAGAGGCACATGGCGGCACAGAGAGGCACATGGTGCCACAGAGAGGCACATGGCGGCACAAAGGGGCACATGGTGCCACAGAGAGGCACATGGTGCCACAGAGAGGAACATGGTGGCAGAAAGGGGCACATGGTGGCACAGAGAGGCACATTGCGGCAAAAAGCGGCCCATGGTGGCACAGAGAGGCACATTGCGGCAAAAAGGGGCCCATGGTGGCACAGAGAGTCTTTTCTCCACCTGACTTTGAGGGGTGGGGGTGTTCTACTCTCTGCCACGGCAGACCCCTATGGGAGAGGAGCTTGCTGAAAGCTGACTGAAGGGTGAGCTGCACGTGATCACTCCACAGACGGACATTTAGAACGTGTGTTGCTCACACGGCAACATGGGATTGGTCACACAGTCAGAATTATATAAGGAAATACCGTGCCTTGAAATAAGTATATAAAACTAGCTTGTTTCTTTTGAATTAACAATTCAGATTCCCTCTGGTCTGATTCCGTGCATCAGTTGTTGCAGTCACCTAAGCTGAAATCCACTAAAATAGGCCAGCATTAAGAAAAGCTATGTTATTTGCCTCTCTTCATGGAAAAGAAAATCAAAAGTCATCAGAGTAGAAACTCTGCGTAGAGTAGAAACTCAGAAAGAGTAGAAACTGCTGTAGTTGTTGAGTGGGCAGGAAGTTGACATATTTTATTTATCTCTAAACCCACTTTGAAATACAGTAGAAAAATATTATTGCTTCTATGGAAAGGAAAACAAACTGAAAGTGCTCACAGGTTTTGGATTTTTATGTCCAGTTCCAATTGGAATTACACTAAAAAAAATTTTATTATGAGGTGTTAAGCAGAAGTTCCTATTGAAATTCATGAAAAACCAATGGAAATGTCTGATTGTCGTATTGTCCTATGGCTCCAGCCACGTCCTTGAGCACAAATGGTCCTAGCATATCGATTAGACCACCAGGGCTGTATCTAAAGAAGGTTACTTATGTAATCCACTTAAGCAACGTGATCACTTTTGTACCAAAATACATAGTGAACAAATATAATAAGGCTGGATTGATTAAAAAAAAAAAACAACAAACCAAATCTCACCTCTATTGTTTTATTAATATGTATGTATACAGGGTAGTATTTTGGAAAAAGGACCATATTCTTAATTTCAACTGTAGGACTTTGGTTTTTTTTAAATATTGCTTCTATAACAGGGAAAAAAAGGAGTGCTTTTCCCTCAGCTCCCCCACCCCAGTGTGACTTTTAAGGCTCCAAAATGAGCCAGATTAAGACCTTGGAGATGGAAATTCGATGTTTATCCACGGGTCTTGTTCAGCATTGCCAACAGCTGTGCAACTTTTCCCAAACAATGTTCCTCAATGATGACTTGAAAGGACCACAATTAGGGGCAGGAGAATAGTTTAATTTCCATGCCCATTCAATCCTTGACTTCTCTGCTGAGCCTGCCAACTATTGCCAATTGCAATGGTGGATTTTGTGACATGGACACTTGTCCACTAAGAACTGGACTGAGGCTGCAATCCAATGTAATTATTTTCAGTCTCTATTGACCTACAAGAAGTTTCAAACAAGGAAATGTTGAAGTTTTTCTGCTCTTTGCAGCTTCCCCAAACAATGTTCCCACTGCAGCAGTGATAGCTGAAGTGCTCTCTGGCAGCTTCAAAAACATTTTTATCCTTTTTCAATTTTCAACCATCTTCTCTGTTTAATTTGATTTTTGGTTAGAAAAAATCAAAACTATAAAACCCTCTCTCAATCATATGCCTAAAATGAACCTTTAAGTTATTTTTGAAAAGAGTTTTAAAAGCCCCTGACTTGAACTGCACATCTTGTGATATAGTAAGTATAAAAATACCAAGATCTACTTTTCACAGCTATTATGTATAAACCACTCATCCTTCCCTGTCACATAATAAGAGACACCTTCTGTTTTTTCCCTCAGGACGTACATTTGGAAAAGTAATTTTCATGCCATTTGCTCGTGCACATAAATATATAATTATTTTTTCAGTTCTGTACTTCAGCAACTAAGAGGTACTTTGGTAATGATGAGACCAAACTTATGGCAAGAATGTGCAGTTCTGTTTGACCTCAAAGTATAGGTAATCCTGGCTTCTGTTTGGATGGAAACCCTGGATGCCACAGTCACAAATCAAGATTTAATAATTGATGAATAGGTATCATTTAGCTTTAATGTTTTAAAGCTAACTTAGCGGGAATCTAAGTTATAAATAATGGACGTTGTATTATCAGACTCAAGAATACAACAAACAAAAAAATGAAATTTTTAAACCAGTACTCATGTAAGCTTGCTTTGGCCTTCCTCCCAGTTTGAGACAAGGGAGAGGAGCAGGAGCTAACTGCACAGATCCCTCTAGTGGCAGCAGCAAAGATGGGATTTTGGCTGATAGAGCAAGTCTCAAAACCAGGAGATGCGTCAGGAATATGGGAGTCTGCAGTAAGGGAACCTGCAGAGCAGGGCTGTGTGAGCTGTCGCTGCAGAAAGGCTGCTTGAGCTCATCACTACCTGCAGGACTCAGTGGTTCTGTCACTATTTAAAATGCAAAGAAAGGAGAAGTGCGGGAGACCAAAGGGTGGGAGAAGCAGGATGTAGGGAAACCATACAGTTCTTTGAAGCTGGGCTGTGTTCTACAGCCAGAGAGTAATACCTTTCTGCATGCTTTGATTCATGCAGGTATCCAGATGGTTTTGGGTCATTCCAAAGGATAAATTTTGTGTTGCCCACACATCATCCAAAACATATGGTTCAATTCCTTGCAACAGAAAGGAGCTAGTGTCTTTTTTCTGACCTAGAAATGAGCTGTTGAATGGTAGAGCATGAGCTTCTGCATGTGGATCCTGTAAAATCACCTGCACTAAAAAAGGCCAATTCCTTGTCTATGAAGTCATAAAGATTCAATCCTAATAAAAGTATAATCTCACTACCCAAGAGGTACGTTTTCTGACAAAACTCTGCCCAAAAGTTTAACATGCTTTCATATGTCACGACTGCTCTTTGCCTTACTGTGACACTTCAAAAGTCCTACAGGAAATACTCAAGTGTATAGAAGTGTACAAATCTACCTGCCACCCTAATCTGTTTAGCATCTTTTTAGAAGTCTGTTCGAAAGGGACCAAGAGACAAGAAGAAAAAAATTAAAGCTATAATGGGGAATGTATCTTGCACGCTTATATTATTAAACATACAATAAGTTTATAATTCGCTGTAAGTTATGCAATGGTTTATACTTTGTCTACAAATTATTTGTTGATTTGTGTATTTTTTTCAGCTCATCTGGACTGGCATATGTTTATACTCAAGCAAAAAGTTTTTTTCTGAATCTGAATGAAATGGGCCATGCAGTGTGACTGCCTTCCATAGCTAATGCAGGACTAGGTGATGTAGAAGATCCTAACAGAACAGTTACTTGGTTAATGTTAGCATAAATTTCTTGGCAAACCCACATCCTGTGCCTGTGGAAGAATTTCCCTGTCTGTATTTTTTACTAAACTTACTCCTCGTGAGATATTACTAGAAATTTCTGAAAGCCAATTACAAAATCAGCCTAGAGAATTTCTACTTCTACACTGTTTTGAATACTAAAATACTTTGAATGCTGTTTCTTGAGAATTCAGGATAATGTTTATGGAAGGCTTCCATTCGAATCTGTTGTAACATACAGGTATTTTCTATCATGATTCAAAGATGAATCACAAAATATCCTCTAGACGAGTCTAATTGATTTAAAAATATATAGTCATAGAATAGTTTAGGTTGGAAAATGCCTTTAGGACCATCGAGTCCAACTATTAACCCAGCACTACCAAGTCCACCACTAATCCATGTTTCTAATCACCATACGGAATCGCAGAATCAGTTAGGCTGAAAAAGACATCTGAGATCATCAAATGCAACCTTTTGCCAAACAGCACCACGTCAGCTAGACCACTGCACTAAGCACCGTGTCCAGTCTTTCCTTAACACCTCCAGGGATGGTGACTCTGCCATCTCCATGAGCAGCCCATTTCAGTGTCTAAACACCCTTTCTGTGAAGAAATTCCTTCTGTGAAGAAATTCCTTCGTCCAACCTAAACCTCCCCTGACACAGTTTGAAACTATGTCCCCTCGTCCCGCTACTGGCTGTCTGGGAGAAGAGACTGAACTCCCCCTGGCTACCACCTGCATTCCGCCAGCCGTAGAGTGATAAGGTCTTCTGAGCCTCCCAGTCACTTCTCGTTAAGCACTCCAGGCACTTCACCAACTTCACTGCTCTTTTTTGGAAGTGCTTCTGTCCCTCACTGTCTTTCTTGTGGTGACGGGCCCAACATTCTTAAGGAACAATTAGTTAGTGAACAAATTTTGGTGGAGTTGAAATCCGGTGTGATTCTACCCAAAACTTACAGGGACAGAAAGGTTGAACAATGGTCTCGGGGAGCACAAATGGTGCAGAGGAACCATGCTGAGGAGCTTTGCAAAATCATAAATATGTATTTTTTACGATATGTATTTTGTATTTATGTATTTTTTAAACTAAATATCTTGTTCACTCTATTATTTATGGATGGCGTTAGAGATGCAGCTGGGTATTTTAATCATTAAATGATTGTGGTCTTTGTATCTATCACGTCACAATAAAATATTTTACCCTGCACTAGGCATCTGTACAATAACCATACTGCAAAAATGCCATTGCCTATAATAGGCCAAATTTTTTTTCATTATGATCATGGCATCTATTATCTTTAGATTGCCATTATATTAGCACTTGAAGATAAAGTGACAGTCTTTCTTCATGTAAATGTTAGATTCGTGTCTTAGCTTACAGAAATACTCTTTTGTTGTGTTTCAGCTCCATTAATTCTTTTAATTGAGAGGAAATTTTGGGAAACTTTTCACATATTGCTAGAACTCATTATTAAAAGACAAAATTAAATTGCTTTTTGTGGTTTTTTTTAAATGAAAAATTAACTAGATATTAATGTTTTTGCAAACAAGCCACCATTACCTTTCCTTGAGCTAGAGGGAGAGGCAATGGAAGAATTTAAACATAATCACAAAGAAGCAAACACTTATAATATAACAGACTGCATGTCTTTAAGTGGCTCTTCACTTCTAGGTTAATGTAACAAGTTTAACACTGCTGGCAAGTTTTAAGGTGTCACAGAAAGAAAGTCAAATAATCAGCTAATATTAAAATTATTTACCTTGGATTAAAGTATGAAGGAGAGCAAAGGAAAAAAAACCCTAATTCTTAAACTACTGATACAGTTTTTTAATATGAATGAAAACGGCCAATTTTCTTCTGAGATGATGTTAAGAAAAAACCCAAACCATCCCTCATCGTTTGAGATTATTGAAACACAAATGTGCAAGCTGAGTTCCCCTTTCCTCTGACAACAATCATTTTGACTGCAAAAAAGCCTGCATTGCCTGCCTGCAGCTAGCTCCCAGTTTTGTTGTACATTGCATGTGCTACATAGTACAAAAGGCTTGTACTCAACAGTACTCACGTATTTCTAATGAAGAGAAATTACTGAGCTGCTGTAGGAAGTAAATACACATATATACTATTTCTATCTAGAAAACTATATTGCAATTGAACTGATAACTTCTGGCTTTATACAGTTTTGATAATGGCTTTTTACAGAGATGCCTCATCTAGTCTGACTGAGACCCGCAGCAAGTGTTCAAAGTCAAAGAACAAGACACTTTGTAATAAGGAAATAAACTTTTATTATTGACCGCATCTTTTGAAAGTACAGTTATGTGATCTGGAACTTCTTTTCTCCATGTAGCAGAATAGAAAAAGAAGGAATGGTAGTCCTCTGCTGCCTGAAAGGCAATGGGCAAGAGATGCTCATGTTGTATTTCCCAAAGCACGGCATAAATTTTCAAAGCTAAACGAAGTTAGTAATAAAATGAGTCATGCCATATGTAATGAGAAATTGCCAAGAATTAGAACTACTTCTTTTCAAGAATAGGAACAGCAACCTCTTTTCTCTTTTCCTACCCATGAGAGGCAGAGGTTGTTCATTAGGGGTCACAACTATGCTTAATGACAGGACCCCATCCCAGATAACGCAGGGAATTCTGTGTTGCCACACGATAGCACAATACACACCACCAGGTGTGAGGATGGTGGCTCATGCAGCAGGGATGTTAAGTCAGCCTATACCATAGGTCAAAACTGTTTCCATAAAATGAAAAAGACAGCACATACAGAACAATCAGGGAATCCAGCTGAGCCAGCAAAGGTTTGTGAAAGGCAGGTCTTTCCTGGCCAGCCTGTTCTCTTTCTATGACAGGGTGACCTACATATTGAATGAGGTAAGGTCTGTAGATGTTGTCTGCCTAGACTTTAGTAAATGCTTTGTCACCATATTCCACAGCATTCTCCTGAAGAAACTGGCTGCTGACGGCCTGGGTGGCTGCAGCGTTCACTGTGTAAAAAACTGGCTGGATGACTGAGCCCAGAGAGTGGTGGTGAATGGAGCTAGACCTAGCTGGTGCCTGGTCAAGAGTGATGTTCCCCAGCATTTAGTATTGGGGCCAGTCCTGTTTAATATCTTTATCAGTGACCTGCATGAGTGGATCGAGGGCATCCTTAGACAGTTTGTGGATGACACCAAACTGGACAGGAGTTCTGGAGGACAGGAAGGCTCCACAGAGGGATCTGGATGGGCTGGATCAATGGGCAGAGGCCAATGGTATGAGGTTCAATGAGGCGAAGGGTCAGGTCCTGCACAACAACTCCAGGAAGCGCTACAGGCTGGGGGCAGTCTGTAGCAGAAAAGGACCTGGGGATGCTGGTTGGCAGTGGCTGAACATGAGCCAGCAGTGCCCAGGTGGCCAAGAAGGCCAATGGCACCCTGGCCTGTATCAGCAATAGTGTGGCCAGCAGGACCAGGGCAGGGATTGTTCCCCTGTACGTGGCACTGGTGAAGCCCCATCTCAGGTGCTGCGCTCAGTCTTGGGCTCCTCATTATAAAAACCACACTGAGGCGCCAGAACAGGGCAGTGGAGCTCCTTGGAGAACAAGTCTGATGCTTGCCCCCGCACAGTCAGAGAAACTGATTCATACTGATTTAATTTTGACAGCAGCATCTGTGCTGCTCAAAACAAGCTGCCTTTCTGTGCTCAGGGAAGCACGGTACACCTCCCAGTCTAGGGAGAGTATGAAAAAGGTGACTGCAATCTACCTTAATGCCTGGAGGATAACAGACTTTATGCCTTAATCAGAAGCATAAATTAAGGAGCTTTGAAAGCTGCTATAGTACAGAGTGTAAAAACTCACTTGAGATTTCTACCCCGAAGCTTCACAGCCCACAGCAACTCAGGATCCCCTTACAGGAGCATACTAGAAAGGCCATGCTGATCCCAAAAGCACTCTCTATTCCCTGAAAAGTTTGGTATACATGCTGACTCACTGTCTGGACACACACAGAGGTTTTACAGTCTCCTTTACTAACTGGGAAGGCGTGTGAACACCTAATGAAGTGAATTTTCCAAGAAGATGATATGTAAAATAAATTAATTTCTATATCCATTTAGGTTGCCCAGATGTTAAAGTGTGTTACCCAAGCGACATCTGAACCACAATCGAAACGTTCTCCAAAGTTCTAGTTAGGAAACATGATTAAAACAGGCCCAGACAGACAAATTCCCTGAATGATCATTAATTAGTGGTCTCAGGGCAGACATCTGATAACTCCATCCAAACAGCCTGGGAATGGTGGCAGAATTAGAGAGGTAAGAGATGATGAAACATGATTGAAATTCATGGTGCTCTTTTAAGTATCTCACATGGCTACAGTTCTTCCAGTATTGTCACGTCCCAGTCTAGAACTGTTTCTAGTGTTTTAATCATGATGCAATGTCATATTAGCACTTGTAAGTCAAAGCAGTCCCCCTTTTTATTGTGTTTAGGCTTGGTATTTTGTTGGGCTTGGATTTTTTCTTTTTGTATTGTTTTTTTGTTGGTTGGGTGGGTGGGTGGTTTTGAGAGGGAAGGGTGATTTTTTCATATTGTCCAATTCAAAAACGTGGGCAATACATATATATGCGTCCATGCATTTTACCATTTTGTGGTTTTTTTCACTTAATACACAATACAAGTAATTATTTTTCTTTAGGTACAACGTGGGCAGTATGAGAAGCAAGCTGCTACATTCCACTGTCCTACAACCGAACTCGACACAGGTTCATAGCTCTCAGCATCCTCGACACATCCTTATCGACTGGGCAGTTTGCTTTTTCTGAAAGCCCCAGCATTAGGAGGACAAGCAGAGGAAAAAGACGTCACAGCAGAAAGATGGCGTTTTATCTAAAGGGGAAATGCATAAAAGATAACCTAAGAAATGGAGCCTGAACCACTAAATTGAGAACGTGCTGAAGTCAGCTAGAGAATGGAAAGCTCCGATTAGTACCCTTCTTTCCCTCATTTCTTGGGCACCAGTAGGAATATAAGTGGAGCAGTTATGGCCCAGTCTAAAATACTGCTTCTACAAATAGTATTACAAACAGAAAAAGTTATATCTGACTTTGAATTCGAGTTTCTTTTTAATTGATTCAAAGTCACAATAAAAAAATGGAAATTAAAAAAGTTTTTACCTTTGAAATTGAAACAAAATTTTAGCTTTTAATTTAAAAGAGAAAAAAGAGAAACAAAACATTCCTTTAAGAAATATGTTTTTCATCCCAAATAAACATTTTCAAAAGGTAATCCATGGAAATCTCCATTTTTTTCTATTTATGTCAGACCCCTAAAATAAAGCTAATAAATTCTGTCATGAAACTTGAACTGGATATTTCAGTCTTAAAATCACCATCAGGGTGCTGATGCATTTAAATACTTCAGTTTTTAAACTTTACCTGAAATACTATGACAATAGCCACAGTCCTGCAAAAGGCCAAATCACTTGACCTAATACTGCAAACAGCCTATAAAGAGTTAAATACAAACACCGACTGGAAATATGCTATGAACGCTTACATGATGCATGAAGTTATTGCACATGAGTTATTGAAATGTATAACAACATTTAAGTTGTTATAATTCAAGTATATTTTATGATACACACGTATTATTAGTTAATTAAATCCTCAATTATACAAGTACACCATGATCATTGGACTGCCAGTTTTTTTAGTGGGGTTTTTGGGGGGGTTGTTGTTGTTGCTTTTATTTTTAATAAATGTATATACTTATCTCTTTTAGTGTGTATGTGTGCATGTATAATGTAAAGAACCCTTAGGGTGGGCTCTGGTAAAACAGGTTCATTCTTAAATGAGAATGAACACGAAGATCTTAATAAAAGGAAATACTTTGTGGTTTCTTGGTAGTTAATGGATATCCTTAAAAAAACAAATTTTTTTTTCTTGCTCATTAGCAAATTGCAGATAAATAGTCAGCAGCTTATGTATGTTCTATTTTTTCATTTCTTTTTGTAGACTGTTTTTCCTTGGAAGTAAAACAAAGTACAGTAAAAAGAAAATAAGGGTTTCTTATGTTTGGATTTAAATTACAGCCAGAGATTAAATTTGTAAAATGTGATTACACGGGAACAAGAAACATTTTTAAGACCTGTTATTAACAGAACAGTGTGAGCCTCAGAAATAAGCATCAAAGGAACAAAAAGGATACAGCATTCACAAATGTCTCTGACAGATGGCATTGGACAAAGGGGACCTAGCAGGCAGTCATGCCTGGCTTCAGCTCTGCCCCAGGTTTGGGCTCTGCTCCTGACCCAGCAGTCCCAGCAGTGACTTTTCCTGGGTCTTTCTTGGACCCTGCGCAGGCCCAGCCCGG
>WAAG01091279.1:24108-26119 GCA_013390105.1 Tichodroma muraria
ACATGCAGTTCGACATGCATTTAAAGGATGTATTTTAGCTTTATCAAAGCATACGCTAAACAAACACTACATTTTTTTCCTTATAAAGTGTTTTATTTTCAAAGATAACTTGCTAGAAGTTTAGCCTCACTATTATATTATGTAGTGCAATGTTCGCATTGAACTTTTCATTTTCATTGAACATTTTCATTTTAATTTCAGTGAAGAGCTCTTCTGAAAAAAACTATAAAGTGGGGAAACCATTTATATTGAGTTATAGTGACTTGTGAATCACTGGAGACAGTTAATTTTCTTAAGAGACAGTGAAAGAAATGGTTTTCTCTCTTCCTTCAGCATGCTGCGGATTAATATAAGGATATCTGTTACTCCTTATGTTACAAAGGCCTTACTTGACACAACAGTTACGCACCAAAGTAATTTGCATTTCGGATATTTTCTTTATAAAAAGAAAATGTACGTCTACCAAGGATAACCGACAAATTGAAANTTAATTCCTAGGTATTTCTGGTAGATTTCTAGAGTGGTGTTGCTGCTAAAATTGCAAGGTATTCTTCAGACCTTTGTCAGACTAAACAAAGAAGCTACCTCCTCTGGGGTGTAAATTCTCCTTCCAGGGTTTCTGCAGGTGAGAAAACATACAGTAACTTCCTAGAAAGAAACAGTAACTTCCCAGAAAGAAACGATCTCTTCAGAAATTTGCGGTACTTTTCAGTGTTGGGAATACACGCAGGTTCAGATGGTTAATAATATTCCTCATACAGGAGAAAGAAAAATTAATAAATTCTAAATTACTATTTAACACATACTATATAAGGCATACCTACAGGATTTGTTTAAATTTTAGACACGTTTGGTTAAATCCTTCTAGTGCATTCATGATCAAGTCCTCTTGCAATTATCTGAAATAGGGTACCCTTGATTATTAGACAACTGAGGGGCAGACAGACCTGCCTAGCCTGAATTTCCACATTGCTTACTTTGGGCACAAGGAAGGGATAGTCTTTGGAAGAATGAGATATCGCAGAAGATCCACTTCAGATTGCTTAAACAATGCAAAGCATCTTCATGTTGTGACTATCGCTGGTAAGACTGCAAGGACTAAGTTCAACGCAAGATATATTCTGTGGAAAATTCGTGATACATTAAAACAATAAAAAAGACAGTGGAAAGTATTCTCTTTGCCAAGTCATTACTCCAAGCACATAACCAGCAGGTTCTATCCATCTGTCTTGAAAATGTCCCAGTATAAAAGACTGCTCTCACTTCGCTGACAAAATTATGACACTCCGGAGTGTAATTTTTAAAACAAGTATAACAAGAATTGGTTTTCCCTCCTGAAACTCAAATGTCCATTTGTCTTAATTCTATCTCATTTCTTCTGTGAGAATCCATGTGTTTGTGTAGGACATCTTTGGCATTTGCCATTCAGTCACATGGGGATTCCCATGTCCCAGACCCAATGTTTCAGCCAGAATAAACATAGTGAAGGATTTTATAGATACATAAGCATGAACACACACACGGACCTATTTATTTATGGAAAAATATCTATTTCACATTATTACCTTTTGTCCTAACTCTCTATAAACCCAGCAAAACTAGGAAAAGGAGCGAGGGGGAGAGAATTTCAGGTGATTCCTCATCAGAGGTATGGAGAAGGAGGTAGTTACCTGTTGACAGGCAGTATGAGCCAATAGAGCAGTGCCCTGGTATCTCACTCTTCAGATGTCATCCCCTGTTAAACAAGGACTATGAAATAGAGCAAGTCCTGTTGTCTTCCTCTTGACTATGCTAACTTCAGACCTGTGTACTGATCCCATGTGTCTTTTCTTTGAAGGCAGCGTAGTCTATAAGAATAGAGCACACAGCAGTCCGTAGTAACGGATTCAATTTGAAAAATCTGGTCTCAATTAGTTAACCTTTGTTTTGATTCTCATTTAGCTTTTATTGATACGTTAGTTTATACCCAGTTGGTCAAAGAATTTCTAGCCTCGAGTATTTCCTGCTACTT
>WAAG01091280.1:0-22153 GCA_013390105.1 Tichodroma muraria
AGCAAATGGAAAGATTCTTCAAAAGTATTTGAACAGAAGAGAAACAGAAAGACTTTCTGAACTATCTTAGTCATAGGAGTCAAGTGATACTCTAGCTAAATCTTAGATTCTGTTTGCATATGAATGCAGCTTTCATTTGCATTAAAATCTGATGGTTCTATTAATGCTTATTGAGATTTTCAGTTAATTCCAATCTTCATTTGAATAATGATCATGTAAAATTTGCTTGAGATAATTTTGATGTCAGATTTCCAAATCTGGTGGATTTTCATACAATTGGTCATCCATAATTTTTTTTTTTCCCCTTAAATAAGAAAATGTGACTACACATGTACAAACACAAGTTCTGTCTGGGCTTGTGCACACAATAGGCTCTATGTATGTGTGCACATGTACCATAAATGTACTGGCATGTGACACAAGCTACTGAGCACTAGAGATACCTGCCTCAGTATTTTGGTTAAGTATTACTTTTGAACTACTAAATCCATTTACATGTATTTAAGCACTGCTGTGTTTGCACCACTGTTTCAAAGCTGTCAGCCTCTACTCCCATCTGTTTATTGTGATATAACAAAGCTTCCACGTATTTTTCTATCCAGAATACTTACAGTATGTGCAGTTTATCACAATAAGCAATGAATTTCAAAGATGTCTAGGGAATGTATGAGTGGAAATCTTCTTTTCTTTTAGCAATCATAGAATAATATTACTTCCACAGCTTAATCTGCATTAGGCCTTTGAGGAAAATTCGAGATTCTTCCAATCAATTATTTGGATGTGGTTAGTCACTAGGCTCTGTTTTCCTATTTGAGCAAAATTGTAAGTTCACATATAGATGAAAGCAGATTTTGAAAAGGAAATTGCTTGTTAACTGAAACCTTAAATAGTTTTCTTAAAGAAAGCACAAGTGAAACCACAGTCAGCTATCTTCCAAGTACGCACTTCAAGTTCTTTCTAATTTAATGTATTGCCTCTTTTACATCTTAACACACAAGAAGAAGACAGAAGCTGTCTTTTGTATTTCCAAACTACTGTCTTTTCTTTAAGCCAAAGTATACATATGTAGACCTGCCAAGTCACTCTTCAGGTAGGAAGGTAAAAACATGTTCAGACATGTCCTGGAGACTGGGAAAAATGCCTGAAAATATTTAGCTCAAATAAAGCATCAACAGCTTCATTTTTACTACTTTCAACAGCAATCAGATGTCTAATTAAATTCCATTAGCCTAAAATAAGGCAGAGCTTTGAAGACACAAATCAATAACCAGAGTTAATGCGACACTGACTGTGTTAAGAGACTTTTGAAGCTTTGCCCACACTACACATTCTTCCAAGTTTAAGCCCTCTGACTTAAGTTGTCCATAACTAAATCATCCAAATTAACATGTAGAGAATAGGCCTTTTTGGAATACAGTTCACCTAAGAAATCTGGTTTCCTCATCCTGTTGAACGTGTAACTTGCTTTGCCTGTTATAGTGTGACATTTCTTCACTCAAAAGCTCACTTTTATTTTTAGGAAAAGGTTTTCCTGCAGACCTAAATTCACCACGCTGCACCAACAGTGAATTAATCTTCTACAAAGGCCTGGTCATTAAAGAGATAAAATCATTCAAACCACCACCATGAAGGATTTTAAACCTTTGTATGGGCTCTGTGGCAGAATCAAATTCTCTAGTTTCCTTTGTACACAAGAACAATAAAGTGTCAAAGTAATAAATAAGTCTTTTAAAACAAGCAAATATGTCCTTTTAAGTTCTTCTCATTAAACAGACACAGCTTGATGAGGATACTGAGGCTACTTGTACATTTAATGCCTGAGAAACAACCCCTGCTGTAGGCAACATGTTCAAAAGTTTGATCTAAACCACAGAAATACCAACTCCATAGGACACATTTCATTTTGTTAAAAAGTTTGGAATCAGATTACTTAGTCCTCACAACCATCAAACTTCACAGATTAAAACTAGGTGAGCGAGTCTGTTTTAACCTTCTCATGTTCTGCCAAGAGCCTTCTAAAGTGTTCCTTTCTTAAGTGTTCTGAAGTATCTGTAAAAATGCTATTTAAGAACATCCAGAATTAATGTGGCCTCAAAACTACTAATAATGCTGTTCCAGATGCTTGTGGTGAATTGCTGAGCAGGAAAATTAATAAAGTCATACTTACAACAAGCAAGCTTGCTTTAAAATACTTGTCCAGATCTGCCCTAAACCCACTAAAATCAGAGAATTCTGTACTGTCCTTCTCCCTACAGCAGTGGTCTCCAACAAATCATGTTAAGCTTCTTAAGTTCTTACGTATTCTTATTATCAAACTTTTTAAATTGGAAACAATATACACTCCACAGTTTTATTTTTGGTTCTGTGGACCAAAACCTCATGGTCTCAAAACCTCACTTCCGATAACCTCATGGCCTGAAAACTTAGATCTAGGTGTGATAATGGAAAGCATGATTACAGGAGATTTGTTTAGTCTCATTTTAGTTTGGTACAGTGGATGATAATAGCATTGAGGCATAGACTATTGGCAGATGAGCAACAATCTGGAGGTATACCTAAGATCCTGATCTACCTATACATATATCCATAAGGATAAATTAAAGTCTCCTTGGTGCTGAAAAACGGAGCAAAAATGTTTTCTTCTTATGTTTACTCTTATTCACCAGAATTAATCTGACAAGCCCTCTCAGCTAAGTACGAGACAGAGTGAGAGCATTTCAACCCCTACGCATTGCCTTCTCTTTGTCTGGCATGTGTCTGTGTATGGCTTGTCTTCTTCAGCAGGCCTGAAGAAATGAAAAGCTTGTTCCATTCTGACTTGAGGGCAAAATATCATCTAATGAGTGGAACAGTGAAACAAGTCCCCAAGGTTTTGTTTGGTTTTTTTTTTCTGTTTTAAGACAAACGTGTCTGTGTTTGCAGACTTCAGTGACTCAAAGTTGCACCTCCAAAAGAATATATGTATTTCCATTTAAAATCCTTGTCAGAAATCCTTGTCCTTAAATACATTCAATGAAGTCCTTAAATAGTCCTTAATTATTAAAAGTCCTAAAATACCTTGTATTTCAATGTGTAATGCTAGTTAGCAATGTAAAAATAGCTATTTAGAGGTGAATTACTGTCCTTAAAATGCCAAAGCAATTATTTGAATGAATACATTTTTGTCTNTAACTGTATTGTAAACCCCGCCTTGTACTCCTCCCCTCACCTTACCTTATTGGTTATCCAGTTGTACCCTCCCCTAAGACCTCCCCTGTATAAAATCCCTTGCACGCACAATTTTTTGTCTTTTGTCCCCATCCCCCTTTGGGAATAAAGTCACTGGGAGACTGCACAGGAGGCCCCTCTGTTGTTCTTGTCCAGCTCCTCAATGCTGCACCATAGAGCTCCTCTGCTGCATAGAGCCCATGTGCTCTACAGCTACACCCCAGATTGTGCAGCTTTCTGGGGGCAGCCCTCCATGACTGCCGTGTTGNTGTTTGGTTTTTTTTTTCTGTTTTAAGACAAACGTGTCTGTGTTTGCAGACTTCAGTGACTCAAAGTTGCACCTCCAAAAGAATATATGTATTTCCATTTAAAATCCTTGTCAGAAATCCTTGTCCTTAAATACATTCAATGAAGTCCTTAAATAGTCCTTAATTATTAAAAGTCCTAAAATACCTTGTATTTCAATGTGTAATGCTAGTTAGCAATGTAAAAATAGCTATTTAGAGGTGAATTACTGTCCTTAAAATGCCAAAGCAATTATTTGAATGAATACATTTTTGTCTTCCCACTGTTAATACTAACATAAAAGATGAGTACAAAAAAAATGTCTCCATCATTTAGGGGTCTTGTGGCAGCGTGTTTTTCTTAATATTTTGTTGTTAATGGCTCTTCCTTATGTTCCCTAATATTCTCCTAAGATGGTATGTACATAAATTGTTACCACCCCTAAGTTGTCATTTATTGTATTCCCCTCCCTTTATTCCTAATCCTTCCCTGATTCCTGAACCTTCTGTGTCACTCCTCCGGCAACCCAATCCCAAGTCGGTCCCTCCCCGTGGGCCGTGGGCCGTGGGCCATGGGCCAAACGCCCGTGGGCGTTTTCGGGTGTCTCCCAAACCTCGACGCCCCATTGGGGCATGTGACCTTTTCTCCTCCCATGTATCCCTTTACTGGTTAACTGTATTGTAAACCCCGCCTTGTACTCCTCCCCTCACCTTACCTTATTGGTTATCCAGTTGTACCCTCCCCTAAGACCTCCCCTGTATAAAATCCCTTGCACGCACAATTTTTTGTCTTTTGTCCCCATCCCCCTTTGGGAATAAAGTCACTGGGAGACTGCACAGGAGGCCCCTCTGTTGTTCTTGTCCAGCTCCTCAATGCTGCACCATAGAGCTCCTCTGCTGCATAGAGCCCATGTGCTCTACAGCTACACCCCAGATTGTGCAGCTTTCTGGGGGCAGCCCTCCATGACTGCCGTGTTGGGAGCTAGCCAGGGCTGAGGAAAATTCTGGCACAGCACGTCAGCTGGTGCCCAACATGGGGCCCCTCCCCTTTTTTACAGAGCCCATGGAGAAGACCGTTTTTGGATTTCTCCAGCATTTTGGTCCTGGTGTGTCAGTGATCCTCGGTGAAAGCACACTGTTTTGTGCACAGCTGCGTTCCTGAGGACAAAGAGAGAATCCCTCAGTGCCCGGAGGGACCTCTTCTGAAGTGGGAACCATCTCTGCTGCCTTATTTTCCAGAATTGTCACAGGGGTATTTTTACCCCTGTGACATTTTTACCCAAGTATTTTGGTGTAAGACAAATTGTTCACAGGGGTGTAAAGGAGTGGAGCATTGAGCAAAAGGGCATTAGTTGCTAGCGCAAGGGAGCTTTACCACCCGGGGATGGTTTCTGGGCAGTTTTTCCTTAGTTCTCATTTTAAGGCAGGGGTGGGCAAATTTGCTGTTCTGTTGACATGGGTGCGAAGGTATCAGTACAGCAGAGGGAGATATATTTCCAAGTCACAGACACCCTGCTGGGAGGGGGGGAAAAAGTTGTCTAAGGGGTTGTTAAAAAGTTTTATTAGGTGGGTGTTTTTCCTGTTTCCAAATGTTTCAGTAGAGAAGATCAAGACAGTAGCCTTTTGCAATGTTCTAGGGGCGAGACTAACTGAATTGACCCAGAGAGAGGACCTCTCGGGATAAGTAATTGCCATTTGTAAAGATCTAGGCAGTTGTAAAAGAGCAGATGGGTCCAAAAGAAGGAAGGAATATGGAAAAACAACCATCAGTTTCTTCCCCAGTTCTCCCTAAACTCCTTTCTCCCACTCCCTCTGATCCTAACCTTTTGTCACCTACACCAGGTAAGTTGGGGGGAACAGCCCACAAAAACTTAAAAGTGCAGGGTTGTTATCGACTCCCTGGTTCCCCGCAACCTCCCTGGTACCCTTGCCCTGGCAGTCTGGATCCGACTGCCAGGGTCTCTGCCCCAAACCCTTTGTCCTTCCCGCTTTCCCCAATTCAGCACCCTCCAGTTAATCCCCAGAAGGAGTTTTCCCCATGTCCCCAAAATGGCTTCCCTGAAGCACCAAACGAAGTCAGCCATATGACTGCTCCCCCACAATCCCTTTCTTTCCACCTCTTCTCCCTTACCCAAGACCTTCCTTTCTCTTGACTCCTCCCACTCTTTGGGTTCCTCCTTTTCCCCTGTGCCAACTTCTCCCACTGCTCCACCCAAGGTTCCTCCTCCCCTGACATCATCCAAGTGTTCCACCTCCTCCAGCAACTCCACCCCAGGTTCCGCCCTCTCCCTTTCTGGCTCTGCCCCTCCTCTCCCAACTTCCCGTTCCCATGCTCCTCCTTCCTCTTCTCACAGTCTAGAACCCGGAAGTGACCGGTCTGGGAGCCAGAGCCCAGAACAGGAGGCCCTTCCTTTTGCTGCCCCAGTAATATACAATCAAATGGGACAATGTTTAGATTGGAAACCCTTCAATTATCAAAATAAAAGGCAACTCAGTAGAATCTAGAAGAAATTTGGTCAAAAAGTGGATTTTTTCAAGGATTGCTAAGAGGCCACTTTTTCGTCAGATGTCCTGGTCCCTAGTGACTTCAAGGGTTTGTTTTCATGCCTCCTCACTCCTGCTGAGTTCAGTCTTTGGAGGAGGACATGGAAGAGATTGCTAGGGGACCTCCTTTCTGAGCTTCTACAAGACTCTAATCAGGCCTATGACTTGTATGGCAATTATATTATAATGAATCACGTAAGCGGTGAGGGCAAATGTGCAGATGCCAGAACCCAAGCTGGGGGAATTCCTAAACCTGTTTTGGATCTTGTTAAAGAAGCAACAGCTAAGGCTTTTAAAATCATGCCATCACCTGACTCCGTGGAGAGTTATTTGACTATTAATCAGTTGCTCTCTGAGCATTTTTACAGTTCATCGATTGGCTTTGGGTTGCAGTCGAGGGGCATATTGAAGATGAAGACCTCTGTGAAAAGATGATCCTAGAGATCAGTCAAAAGAATGCAAATGACATCTGCAAGCAGGTCATCCTAAGATTTCCAGTGCAATCACCACCAACTCTAGATTTATTAATAGAGACCTGCATCCAAAAGGTTACAATTATGAGAGGACAGCAACGCCATCAGCCAGGGCCCAGAGGACGAGTCATTGCCGCTGCTGAGGGATCTAAGTCTACAGAGCTATCCAAAGCAGGAAGAATTATGTTTCAAGTGCCATCGGGAAAGACGTATCTGGAAATTCTAAGCTATTAAATAAAAAATGCATTGACGCTGTGGGGGCATGGGGAGGGGCAAGATCACCAGCAAAAAACTAATCGGAAAGCGCGGGTCTGCCCCACGTGTAGACATAAATGGGGCAAACCGCGATGTTGTAAGGGCCAAAGAAGAGGACCAGGTTTACAACCATTCGTCCAGTAAACCCACAGGTTCTGTTGTCATAAAAAGGATACATAGGCTGTTTCAGATCAAGTTAGCTGCACTTAAGATTTTCCATTCAAAGGACTGGCACATCATTAACATAGATACTGAACACCTACAGGACTTGCATCACTCCGACTGTAGGTTCCTTGTCGTTGGGGATACATAGTACACCCCCTGAGGGATTGACGTCACTGCAGCTGTTCTACCATCTAGGCGTGAGCTCCTCGTTCTCTGGGTACACTGTGTCCATCCCCCTCTCTTCCTCCCCAAGGGCCAGGTTATCGCCCAGGCTATCCCCCTCCCCGGCTTGCATCTGGATGACAGGCTCCTCTCCGTCTGCTGGGCATCAGTGGTGGGGCAAGATAAGCCTCTTACATTGTGTGGACTACAAAAGGGGAGAGGTAACATCCAGCTGGAGGGGGTGATAGACACCAGGTCAGATGTGACAGTCATTCCACCACGCAAGTGGTCGTCACAGTGGGAGCTGCAACCCATAGCGGGTAAGGTAATGGGAACAGGGGGTACTTGATTGGCATTACAATCTAAGAGTGCTGTAAAAATTAAGCAGCTGGACAGTTGGCCTCAGTCCATCCTTTTATTCTAGATTTGGAGTTTACCTTTTGAGGAAGAGATGACGTGTCTCAATGGGGAGTCAGATTGGAAATACCGAGAGCTCCCCAGGATTTTTTTGTAGCAGCCACTGAGGAGTGCCCCATCCAGAAACTGAATTGGCTCACTGATTCCCTAGTTTGGGTGGATCAGTGGCTGCTTAATAAACAAAAATTGAAGGCTCTCACAGAGCTTGTGGAGGAGCAATTAGCCAAAGGTGATATTGTGGAAACTAACAGCCCTTGTAACTCCTTGCTTTGTGTAATTAAAAAGCCAGGGAAAGACAAGTGGCAACTCTTCCATGACCTCTGAAAAATTAATGAAGTGATCGAAGACATGAGATGTTTTCAGGTGGGTATGTCGTCCCCACCAATGCTCCCTCAAAATTGGCAGTTGGCAGTAATAGATATCAAAGACTGTTTTTGCCAAATTCCCCTACATCCAGTTGATGCCCCTCGGTTTGCCTTCTCTGTGCCATCCATCAACAGAGAAGCTTCCAGCAAGTGCTGCTACTGGTGGGTTCTACCCCAAGGGATGAAGAACTCACCTACCATCTGCTAGTGGTGTGTTGCAAAACTTCTGATCCCGGTGTGTGCACAAGTGGGGGGAGCCATCATTTTCCATTACATGGACAATGTGCTTGTTTGTGCCCCCGACGACAATGAACCTACGAGAGTCCTCACAGAAACTATCACAACCTTGACAGAGGCTGGATTTGAGCTCCAGGAGGACAAGGTGCAGAGGCTGCCGCCTTGTAGGTACCTAGGTCTTGAGATCGCCAACCAGACCATAACACCCCAAAAGTTGGTGATCGATGATAGGCTTGGGACTCTGAGGGACTTCGAGCAACTGTGTGGGTCCTTGAACTGGGTCAGCTCTGGCTGGGGCTCAGCACCAGGGATATGGCTCCTCTCTTCAATTTATTGAAGGGGAAGGAGGAGCTGGATTCTCCGAGAGTCTTGATCAGGAGGCCAAGCAGGCGCTGGAGAGAGTTTAGCTGTCACTGTGCAGCCGGCAAGCAGATTGTTGCTGACTTGAAGTCCCATTCAGTTTTGTTATCCTGAGAAAATTGCTACATGTGCATAGGCTAATATTTCAATGGGACAAGAACCAAGAGGATCCCCTCTTGATTAAAGAGTGGGTGTTCTTAGGTCACCAACTGTCCAAGAGTGTCACCAGGCTGCAAGAGCTGATGTCCCAGCTGATTTCAAAGCTAGGGTCAGGATGCGAATGCTGGCAGGGTGTGATTTTGCATGCATTCACCTTCCAATCAAGTTACCAACCAGGAGGTTAACAAAGTAGACCCTAGAGCAGTTACTCCAAGAAAATGAGATGCTGCAGTATGTGCTAGACAGCTACACAGGTAAAATTACGATCCATTGTCCTGGCTACAAATTGTTTAACTCTGAATTCAGTTTGATTCCAAAAGGAAAACAAAGTCGCAAACCTCTCAAGGCTTTGACAATCTTCAGTGATGCGTTTGGAAGGTGTCTCACAAGTCAGTAATGATTTGGAAAAAGTCTCAAACTCAGCAGTGGGAGACAAATACTGAAACAGTGGAGGGTTCTCCTCAGATTGCTGAGTTGGCTGCAGTCATCAGGGCCTTTGAGAAGTTCTCTGAGGCAATTAACATTGTAACTGATTCGGCGTATGTAGCTGGTGTAGTGTCTGGAGCTGAAAATGGCAGTTTTAAAGAATATCTCAAACCTGGTGCTATTTCGCTTGCTCTTGAAACTTACCTAGTCTTCCACTGAGAGCAACTGTTTTTTATAATGCATGTAAGATCACACACTGATTTTCCTGGCTTTGTCTCGGAAGGGAACAGTAGAAGTACTACTTCTTGGAAGAAGTAGAGCAGACGCCCTAGCCGCCCCTGTACAGCTGGCTGGCCTAGCCAACATCTTCCAGCAGGCCAAGCTGAGTCATCAGCAGTTCCATCAAAATGTCCCTGGGCTGGTCCTTCAGTTCCATCTAAAATGAGACCAGGCCCAGGTGATTGTGGCCACGTGCCCGAAATGCCAGAGCCTTGCACTGCCCTCATTGGGGGCTGGGGTTAACCCCAGAGGATTAGGCAGTTGTGAGGTGTGGCAAACCGATGTTACCCACGTATCCCAGTTTGGGAAGTTCAAGTATGTGCATGTGTCAGTTGATGCCTTTGCCGGTGCTGTGTTTGCCTCAGCCCACACAGGAGAGAAGACCACGGACACACAGAAACATCTTGTGCAGGCCTTCTCCACGCTGGAGATCCCCAAAGTGATAAAAACTGACAATTGTCCTGAGTATGCCTCCAACACGTTTGGCAATTTCCTGCAAGAATGGGGGGGTCAATTATAAAAAGGGAATACCACACTCCCCCACTGGCCAGGCTGTGACAGAGTGGACCCATAACACCCTTAAGAGGATTCTAGAAAGACAGCGAGATGACTGAATGAGTAGCCCTCACCAACAGCTATATAAGGCCTTGTTTACTATTAATTTTTTAAATTGTTCCTTTGAAAATTTAAATCCGCCAGTCCTTCGCCATTTCAACCAGCACTTACAATTAGAATTACGATAGAAGCCACCAGTCCTAATAAAAGATCCATAAACTTAGGAGACCCAAACACCATTTGATCTAATTACATGGAGATGTGGATACGCATGTGTATCCACCCCCTCAGGAATAAAATGGGTCCCCAGAAAGTGGGTTAAACCTTGTGTTCCTCATCGGCCTGAAGATCCATCCTCACTATCTAATGTAACAAATGCTGGTTAGAGGAGACAGCGTCACAGAGACTGAGAACCTGAACCCCTTTCCTCTCCTGACTTAAATTCCTTATTTTGTGTGCCCCCTGATTGAAGTTGTGTTCTAAATCTATTTATTTTTAAGGCCATCCTTCCATTATTCAAGATGCGAAGCATCCATCTTATTTGGATCCTTTTCCTCAGCCATCAAACAAGTGATTGGATCGTCCCTCAACTGCAAAACAATGTATGGGTATCTCTCACACGTGCCCTCAAACAAGACCATCTGTGCCTATCAACTACTGCTGCCAATGACCCTCTGTCGATCTGCCTAGTGGGGCTCCCATTTAAGCCCTCCAAGCTTCCCCAAAGTCTGCTGACCGTCCAAAAGAAAACCAATAATGCTAATCCTAATACTCCCTTTAAGAAGATTTTCAAAAATGGTTGTTCCTGTAATCTCCCTCTTCAGCTACTCTGCCCCTTATCCTCTGGGATGAATGGGTTACTTCCCTTCCCAAGCTACCTAGAGAGCCCCAGGAATTTGAAATATTTGGATCCTCAATTGCTCCCCAATGTATGCATTGTAACTTTGAACTCCCTTACTATAAAGATCTATATGAATCTGTTATTCAATACAAAATTAATTTTACAGCTGCTAATTGGTGCAAAACGCCAGAATAAGTAGCCCCTCCACAGAGGATGAATACCGCAGGAAATTAGACAAAGGCGTTTTCTAATTTGTAGAGATTGGGCATGGGCTGGCATCACCCCTCACCTTCTCGGAGGTCCATGCACCCTAGGCCGGGTGTCCTCACCCAATCGGACCAAAACTGCGAACCAAATGGATAAGAGAATTCAGAAAAGGGGTGCAGACAAATTTGATGAACATTGCGATTCGGAAGCTTTTCACTGGGCAAAAAGTAAAATGGTTGCAGTTTCCGTTTTTCTTCCATGGGTAGCTGTGGCCAAAGCTCTGGGAGAACTGGGCCACCTAATTGGTGCTGGGTGACGAGGCAAGCAATTCTTATTTCAACTGCTCTCAGTAACCTCCTAGAAGATGAAGAAATTCAAGGCGACTCTTCAAAATAGAGCAGCTATTGATTCCCTCCTTTTAGCACGTGAACATGGGTGCCATGATTTAGAGGGACTGTGTTGTTTCAGTTTGTCAAGTACAAGCCAGGGTATACATGCCTCCATCCAAGAGAGGAAAACCATGATCAACAATATCAAACAAGAGACCTAAGACTGGAAAGAAGACACTTTCAAAGGATGGAGACTCTCTAGCTGGATGTCTTTTGCTTTTGAAAGATTTTTTGTGGATCATTTTAATTGGCTTCCTATTATTGCTTGCCTTAGGAATCGTCAAGAAAGTCCTCCTCAGAGGAACTTCGTCATCTGGAGTTACCGTGTCTGCAGTAGAGACTTGGTGGGACCAAACCAAAAGCAAAGTTTAAGTCATATGTCATATAATCCCAAATTCTTCTCCCTTCTTTTTTGAAAAAGAAAGGGGGAGATATGGCAGCGTTTTTTCCTTAATATTTTGTTGTTAATGGCTCTTCCTTATGTTCCCTAATATTCTCCTAAAATGGTATGTACATAAGTTGCTACCACCCCTAAGTTGTCAGTTATTGTATTCCCCTCCCTTTGTTCCTAATCCTTCCCTGCTAGTTAATGTCAACGCCATCCCTTATTCCTGAACCTTCTGTGTCACTCCTCTGCCAACCTAATCCCAAGACTGCTCTCCCCCGTGGGCGTTTTGGGGTGTCTCCCAAACCTCGACGCCCCATTGGGGCATGTGACCTTTTCTCCTCCCATGTATCCCTTTACTGGTTAATTGTATTGTAAACCCCGCCTTGTACTCCTCCCCTCACCTTACCTTATTGGTTATCCAGCTGTACCCTCCCCTAAGACCTCCCCTGTATAAAATCCCTTGCATGCCCCACTTTGTTAGTTTTCTGTCACTGCTCACCTTTAGGAGTAAGCTTTCTGGGAGATCATACAGGAGGCTCCTCTCTCATGCTCGTCCCGCTCCTTGACGCTGCACCAGCCTGGTCATAGAGCTCTACAGTGCACCCTGGCTCGCACGGCTTTCTGGTGGCATTCCCCTACGACCGCTGCGTTGAGAGCTGGCCAGGGCTGAGGAAAATCCTGGCACAGTGTGTCAGGGTCTCTCTAGATGACATGTTGTCCATTTAAGTTACATAGTTTCTTCTTAAAGGCTAAACATCTTAGAGAATAATACAATATATGCCCCTGTTCTCAAAGACTCATCAGTGTTGGTCAGTTCAGTGAGGGGAAAAAGGGGTGGTCAGGAGAAGCTGGCCTATGGTCCCTGCAGAAGTGAAAGACGTGGGAAACTCCTAAGTTCCTATGTCAAGATTGTTACAGCACGGAGGCTTTTCAGTGCAGCGTGGTAAAACCTGAAACAAGGATCCAGCTTAGCTGTCACCACTGGGGGCCACTGCTACTTAGCAAGAGAGAAGGAAAAGGAAGCTGCTGCATGGCTTGGAGTCTGCACTACTGGAGATTGCTCCTGTAGAGAGGCAAGAAAATGACCCAGTATGGAGTTGCTTAAGAGATGGGAATAGCCAGCCAAGATATGCACAGGGAACCGAAATCTCCTGACAACGAGCATAGGACTTTTGCCAAATGTCATCATGGGTGATGGCGGAAGTGGCAGCAACCACTCACCCTTTGCAGTGGTATTTCCAGTCGCGTGCTGATCCATGTATCTTTGGGAAGGGCTTGCATATCAGTAGTAATTGGGACCCCTTACAAATCAAACCTTTTAAAAAATGGGTCATCATCATTGTCATTGTCTTCTATTAACAGGAATCACTTTTCTTGTTAAGGAGAACAGAGAATATGGAAGAGGTGAAAATGTTTTTATGGCAGAGACTTTGAGGAATAATTAGACAGCAAGACAAAATGGAAAAATGGAAAAGGATAAGATGGGCCGAGGAATTACATACAGAAGAGAAGTGAGCAGCTTCTCCTTAGAGTCTTCAGAGTTTTTTTCTTCCCCTCCATACTACTTATTTTTTTAAGTACATAATGCTGGAAGTATGGATTCTGGACTAGATACAGTAGTCAGGTTTTACAAGGGTTTCTCCTTATAATCAAGAAGTTTCAAAAGGAAATCTTTCTCACTCCAAACCTTATACATATTTATTACATTATTTACACCCAAAATGATCCTTCTGAAAATCTTTTGTACGAAACATATTCATGGAATGGAAACCAAGGCCTGACTTTTCCTGTCCTTTTCCTGTAAAATGATGACATAACTCACTGACTTCAAACAGGCTAGTGTTCATATACTTTAAAAGTGACAAGGGACTTGGACCTCACAACAATTTATCACACTGATATTTTAGAGAGGAGCAGTTATGTGTCACATACAACAATATTTGCCCCTTTGTGCCGCTAGTTTAGATTGCAACAGGTATTTTCTTTCTGGTCTGAGCTGTGATGACATGAAGGAATGTCATCTAAGGTCCAGCATGACTGAATATAATCCTTTTGAAAACAAACATACCCACAGATGAGAAAGGCAGAATCTGGCAAAGAGGGATTTCTCACCCCTAGAAATGGCAGACAAACTGGTGTAGTTGATGCTAAGAAATACTGAACATTGATCTCCCCTAACGCTTTTAGTATGTCTCTAGGACTAAACAAGCACTATAATGCATTGTGCTGTATCCATGCAAATCTGTTTGCAGGCCAGCCTAGAGAAGCACATCAAAGGCAAATGATAAGAAAAGCAGGTGTGGGTCACTGAGGGGTGTCCCAGGCCCCAATCCCCTGGGATAGCTCTGGCACTGGTATTGCTATTGTACATTGTTAATTAAATCATTCTAATTAATTCATTCAAAGTGTAAATTAGGAAGGAAAGAAGATAAATTACACTAATACATTTAACCCCATGCTGTTTATTTAGCAGTTGAACAAAGTAATGTGGTTAAAAAGAGCCTAACAAGGCAAAAGCCCAAGACACAGCTGTTTAATAGCATTAAAAATGAGATCTCAGACTGTGCTGCAGGCACACACTGCCTGTTTGCATTTAAAAGGCTTGCCAAGATAGCTGTACTGACAAACCCTGCTAGTTTAGATGCAGCTGATACTAACAAAACAAAACAAAATACATATTTCCATCTCCTAAGTGAAATAATCTGCTCTGGTAATGGATTATTTTACCAGTACGGCTCTGGCAGTATTACAGCTCTTACTAGGGTAATCTGGGAGATCTTTTAGCTATACAGTTATGCCTGCAAAACATTTAAGTGTCAATAAAGCCATATGATAAAGTTTGCTATACATTCAAGGTTCCAAGAACTTGTCTCAACACACAAGCCTAACCAATTTAAATGAAGAGCAAGGTGAAATAATTTAGTTAAAGCAGCAGTGTTCTCTGCATAGCAAGCAAGCTGGATTTGAGTTGAATAAAGATTTTCCTACCCCAATGTTTTCAGAGTCAAATGTGTCACTTAATTCTAGAGATTAAAATGAAAATATTTAGGGGTTTATATTGACATACTAATTCTTTCAGACTTCTTATTGACAATAAACATACAAACAAACAAACAAACAACAAAACCTAAGATACTATCAATTCCACATGACTCTAGAAGCTGAGGCTTTGAGAAAAGGGCCAATTATCTTGTGATTTGTGATAAAATCATGTTATTTGGCAACACTGCAAAGATCCTATCTATCCTGGCATACTAATAGTAGGAGAAACATGTTTCAACTAGTTCAGCAGGCATGTTAAACTATGTCCTGGAATAGGCTAGGCCAGCTTTGTTTTCAGCAATGTCAAAATACAGATTGGCCCAACTACAAAACTGGCTTAACCAGAATAGTGCTTAACTGTGATCTGACTTAGTTCTCAGACCAACATAAACCAGGCCAAAGATTTGCTTGGACCAAGTTAATTTCTTGACTGTTTTTTCCATGCTAGCAAAACAAGCATTTTTATTCTAAATGAGCTATGAACTGTATTCAGATAAACCTGTCTACTTCAAACTCCTGTGCAGAAACGAGAAGAAACACTTTGGGTGTTTTGTCACTTAAGCATAAATAAAGTTCATTTGAGCACATCCAAAAGAACAACTGCTGTGGTTTGTAAGCATGGACTGTGGCGTTCCTTTTTCTTCTCATTCTCTCTCTGCTCTTACCAGTACCACTGCTCTACACACACAGAAGGATCTGTCTGGCTGTGTACTTGTTTCCCCAACAGATGACTTAAAGCTTCATCCAATCATTCTGCCCTGATTAACTTCAACAGGTTCCTCATTTCATGGAAAAAAAGGAAGATCAGTACTTCATCTGGTCATTTGCTTACAGGATTATTGCCCCATTTTTTTCATGCAGGGTACTGCCCAAATCTGCATGCTGTGAGCATCCACGTAAATCCTGTATGTTGTCCTCTCTGTGGATCTCATTTTTCACTGACCATTCCTTACAGCTATAGTTCAGATGTTGCCAAGCAATAGATAGGTAACATTAGTCCATCATTTTGGTTTATCACCCATAGTGATAACTATGCCTCTTTAAAGTTTGTCCTAACACTGTATGAAGTAATGTGTCCCTGTGTTTTTAGTTGCATAGAATGAGATAATCTGACTTTCTGACACCAGATTGTGGGAGATTCGCCATAGTGGACAGGATTTGGGTGGAATCTCTACAGGTTTAGTTGAGGGGAAATGTGGGAAAATAGGATCAAGGCCTTTTATGGTTATGTTACGATGAAAGGAAAAACCTGGACTCATAACATAGGTAATACAATGTGCAACAAAGGTTGAACATTCACAGTCTAATCCAAAATCCTCTACAAGTATATGACTCAAGTGAACATTGGTGTCTGTGAATACCCCTTGTGCAAGGTTGTTTACAATTTACAACAGCTTCTCACACCTAAACAACTTTGAAACATTCTTTATTACATACAGATGTGCAACATTTTTAGACCATGCAACCTGCAATACTTCATGATGTAATAAAACAATATTGTAAAAAGAAATAATCTATGAAACAAATTACTCTTTAATCTGCTCCCTGTTCAGCGATGCTCTCCAGGCTTGCATATGCCCACAGGCTGTCTAGAATTACAGATGTGTCCTGCTGTACACTAAATATGTGCTAATCTGCAGACTCTAGAGTCCAGTAACACAAATACAAATAACCCTCTGCATGTTAGCAAATTGCTTGCAGGGCATTCTTTTTTTCAGTGAGAGAAGTTTGGGTGACGTTTCATTATGAAGAATGAACAAATTCTCCAAACTATTATATTCAAAAAGAAGCTTTCTGATGGTTTGAGTAATTGTTCTTATCTTCCTTAAAGCCTCTTTAGACTAATACCATTGCTTTAAGTGATATTAGCAAATAGTAAACTAGCAATACATGCTATGTTTAGTATGGGACCTTATGTTTTTCTTGTACAGAGCCACACACTACCATTATGTAAACACTGTTGTTATGTCTAGAAGATGTTTATTGTTGAAATCGGCCGTTTGCACAAATGCGTTTTTCAAATACTTTGTTAATTGGGCAATAATTAAAGCCAGGCTTCCCTTTGTGCTGCGGGAGCACTCCACTGGGCAGCTACGAAACGGCAGCTCTGCGAAGGCCTCCCGAGAGCGCCGTGGCCGCTCGGCCCGCGGCACCGCCTCGCCGCAGGAGGACCAGCGGCCAGCGCCGGCTTCAGAGCCCGCGATGCCCAGGCTCCTCCGCGCCTTCCCGGCCGCTCCCAGGGCGCCGAGGCGGAGTTTCCCACCGCCTGCCTTGCTCGGCCTTCGCCACCCAACGGGACACGCCACGAGGAGCGGGACCCCTCCCGTTCGCGCGGCTCTCCCCATCCAGCGCAGCTATTTCGCCGTCTGAGCAGTGGGGCGCACCCTCGTTCACCCGGAGCGCGGCGCAGGAGCCCGTACAGCGAGCGGCTGCTCCGCCCAGCCCCGCGGGGCCCCCACGCCGCCCCGGTCGGGTGCGGGACAGGGTAGGCAAGGCAGGCAGGCCAGGAAGGGGAGCCCCCGTCCCGGGCGACACGAGACTCACTACATCTTCNGCCGCCGAGGCAGAGCTGCGGCCGGTGTGCCCGCAGTAACAGCAGCCGGTCTTTCCCTTTCTTCCGTCCCCCTTCCCTACCTCCCGCCCTCCTTCCGCGACCCGCCTCCCGCCAGCGGCACCAGCTCCGCCCGGCTCTCCACGGCTCCCGGCACTGCTGCGCGCCCGCCGCGTCTCCGCGGCACCGCCGAACCGGCAGAGCCGAGCTCCTCTCCCATGCGCGGCGCTCCGTCGCCCAGGGACCTCCGCGCTCGCCCGGGAGACGCTGCTGTAAGTTGGTGCCGCCGAGCCGGTGCAGTGCCCGGCACGGAGGGGAGGCGGGCGGGCAGCGGCGGGGCAGAGCTGGGGGGCAGAGCTGCCGGCGGTGCTTCTCCGGCTGGAGCCAGGCTGCCCTGTTGGTCCCTGGCATAGGCGGAACCCGGCCCTCCTCCACCCTGTCCGGAACGCCAGGTAGCAGCGGGGCACTGGTGGGTAGGCATTCGCGGTGGTTTGCTATCTCCTATACTCGGCTGCCCTTGGAAAGCGTCGGGTCCTGTTCCGGAGGCTGCTAGCCTTCCCGGTGGGCTTGAGCTTCCTTCCTGCCTGAGGCCCGGGGCGGCCCGGAGCATCCCTCAGCGGGCGTGAGGCAGGGAAGGGAATGAGCCAGCGCCTCTCTGCTCCCTGATCTGGCTGCGGCGCTGCTCTCCCTGCGCCGGTACAGAAACTTTTGCACGTGGTTATTGCTCTATAAAGGAAACCAAATGCATTTTAGCTTCTCGCACTGGTTTTTATATCAGTCTGGGAAGAAGCTTTGCAAGTTTTTTCTCAGAGACGGAGTTAGTTAGGCGTTTTGATGGGGCGAACTGAGGGGAATTTAGAGTCGAGTTTCTTTGTTTGAATGTGGTGAGCTGTAGTGCATTCCTAGCAGCGTGTTCTGCTTTCTGTCTCGCTGCAGGTCCTAGGCAGCCACTGAGTTTGAAGACTTTAGGCAGTGTCACGGTTTGCCTCTGCCACACTGATAACACCGGTGCAGATTTAGCAGTTGAAAGCGGTGATAGTTAGTTACATCGATGGGATGATCAGTAGATTTCCTCTCTTTCAGGTGTTTCACTGATTCTAAAGAAAAACGCAACCACCACTGTGTGATTACACAGTCGTATTAAAATGAGCGTGCATCCGGGATGTGTCAGTAATTTGGAAATAATTTTTCATTTGATTTAGGCTGAAACCTGCATGCTACAGAACAGTTAAGTAGCACAAGGAGCCTGTTGTTCAGTCTTAAAGTAGTGTTTACTACTGGGCTGCTGTGAGAAGTAGCCTGTTGAAGTGTAACTATAAATCAAAGTCTTGTTTCAACCTCTGTTCTTAGATAAAATCTATATCTGTAATTTACTGACCACTTCTTGTCTTTTACGTACAAATACTATTTCTAAGGAAAAAAATGCCTAAAGGGAATTGGCTAATATTATTCAAGATGAACACTTGATCACTGACAGTAAATTACCTCTGCTGAAGTATTTGAGGCTTGCATAATTTCCAACACCAAACAGAGAAACTGGAGATACCATTTTTGCATTTTAGTATTCTTACAAGATTCTGGATTGACCTAATCACCAGAGACTCAGAAAGACCATTTACAGAACCACTTCTTGTTAGTGAATGATGATACTTGCTTCTAAGGGTGTTTGTTCAGCTAGTCCATGTGCAAACTCATCTCAGCACCACACTTGAGGAAAAAGATGTGTATAGATATGTATCTTTGTTCTGTTTGGGGAAATATGTTACCTTATCTTAAATGTGAATTGGCATATTTTGAATTCCTCTCAATAGATGACATTGCGATGATAAAGGCAGTCTTACAGGAACAATTCAAGACCAGCATATGTGAAATCTACTTCTCACGAAGAGACTAAGTCTTCTGTTATAGTAGGGTGAAATTCTGAGTGCCTTGTTCAGTAGCTGTTTGGGAGGGGGTTTTATACAAGTTCTTAATTTTTTTTTTTTTAACAGTGGTATTTGTTACTATGGCTGTGGGTGGGCTTTGGGTAGCAGACAGTGATCTGTTCCTCCCCTCTGCATGTGGTCTGTAGTTCACTAGCCTCCGCTGTATATGTAACTGCAGGGTGGTTTTTTTATGTTTGCCTCTATTTTGTTGTGGCTATGGGCTCATTCTGAACGGTGCTGTGCAAGCGTTGCTTGTGGAGGTACACAGCCTGGTTAAAGATCTAAATGCCTGCATCTGCAACCTCTGATGTGAACTTTACCTGCCCTATTTCTGAACCCTGTGTGCACGATGAAAGAAAGTTTTCAGTATGCTCTGAATTCCCCCAATATGTGGGGACAAAGAAGAGAACCTGTGTTTTCATAGAGATCCTGACATGCCTAGACTGTGATGTCTACACACACATTCAGTTAGCTGGAATGGAGGGTGGGGGGCAGTGAGCATATTCAGATACTGGTTATTCTGTTGTCTCTGACCAGTGGGGTGTTTAACTCCCATCCTGCTCCCTGGTGAGCAGTAAGAACCTTGAAAGAGTAAGCCCTCAGTGTGAAGAAAACTTACCTGTGGAAAGTGGAATCTCTCATAAAGGTGGAATCCAGTGAATACTGTGCCTTGCATCATAACAGCATTTCAAACAGTAAAGTGCCTGGAAAAGCTTGAAAAAATTGACAGTAAAGTGTTCAACTTCCTCTTTGTGTCTTCAAACTACTTGTATACTAGAATTTCAGGCCATGCCCTTCCTGTAATCCTTCAGTTCCAGAAGAGTTCAACCTGTAAATGGCCAGTATCTTATTTTTGGCTATAGGTTAAGCGGGTTATTTTAGTCTGAGATTAGTGCTCAAGATCCTCGAATGCCATCTGGGTATTTTTTTGCCTGACAATACAACTTCATTAAAGGTCATTTAATTTTCCTTGTAAAAGAGTTTGTGTTTTGAAGACTACTAGCTGCCTTAAGTTGTTCTGTGCTTAGTGCATTTAATAGGTTGGCGTAGGGACCACTGATATGATCCCTTTCTAAGCTTTTGCATGGTAGAGTGAGACAGATGCTCTGGTGTGTAGGACTCCCTGCTCTCTGTTTTAGAGGACTTTGGATTGTGCACTGTATATTGGACAGTGTTACTTGCTCTTTTTAATCCCAGTTAAGTTTCATCAGGCAAATTGTGTTTCATATTAAGGGAAATGGGCTATGGTAGTTTTACAGTAAGGTGTCTCTCTATTCCTTACTTTAAGTGGGGTTTAAGGGCTTTTTTTGCTGTAACTGAAGGGAAAGGTATATCACAGACTTGCTGTTGTTCAGTATGATGAATCAATTACGTCAGCACAGGTAGTGAGGAGGATGGTACTGGCTGTGCTGCAGTTAGACTGCAGGTGTTGCATTTTCCATATACAAAGATTGCTTTTTCTGCTGTCCAAATTAAACATGTGGTTTTGATTTTGTCAATGTTTCTGGTCGCATGAATCTAGAAAAATACATGTATTAAAAATGCTATTTTTGAGGCTTGTAAAGCTCTTGTATTATCTTGAAGCATGAAATGTGGGAATGAAATTCTACACTTCTGTACTGCTTAAAGATGCTCAAGTATATGAAAGTGTCTGTGTGAGAGCAAAGTATATCCACATTAAAAACTTTCACAAGTGGCCCCAGGTCATGCTCTGACTTTGGACATTGCATGCTTCCCAGGTAGACCTTTTGGCCAATTCTTTATTTGAAGGTGCAGTAAAACCTTGGACATGCAAATAGCATAGTAATTAGGCAAGTTTGGTTCTTGGCTTTCGCTGAGAGTCCTCTGCAGTTTGAAGAGAGAGAAGTGAGATTATTACAGTGCCAGTCACAGCCAGAGCTTGCGCTGAGTTCTGTATGTTTCATCTCCTACTGTTTGCACTGTGGCTTTTTGGCCAATAGCTTTGTATTGCTGCCAATATTCCTCCCTTACCCTATAGTCCATACTATTTTGACTTGACTCTTAGTTAAACCTGGAAACTTGTTGCTGTAATTATACATAGACCTGCATATCATGGCAAGTAACAGTAACACTCACCTCTAAACAGGATATGAGTAGTGTTTTGTTTGTTAGCAATAGGGCAGAATAGGATATGTCTTCTGTTTTATGCCTCCTTAAAACTTCAGAATGAACTGATGGCTTAAGCTCTGAGGACCTGACTCTGCAGGTGGCTTCGGAGGCACTGTCCCAGTGACTGGCTGGTAGTCAAAACGTGTTTTTCTGCTGACTCTGTCTGTGTATATGCTATATCACTATAGCAAGCGGACAATTCTGTGGAATAAAGGTGGAATCTGTAGAATTTACTGATCATATTTTTTTTACAGTTAAACAAGTCTAAATGTATGGTTGATAGCTGGGTTTTATTTTAAAGTTTGGTTTGTTTTGTTGTTTTTTTTTCATTTTGTGCTGTTGCATATGGAATCAGTATACCAAAGGGAAGCTTCCTAATGGGATTAGTAGGTTTTTGTTCCCTATGCAGCTTTTGACATTCCTTAGGTATTCTGTCTGGTAGCTCTTCCTGCTATGATTCAGTACAGGAGAATGTTTCAAGCGTGTGCATGTGTATATATGTAATGAATCAGCTGGTCTAGGTTGGGGAAGGGTGAGAAAATCAGTCCTGGTTCATTTTCTTTCTCCAACTTACTTGCTTACTGTATTGCTGGGAAAGTTGGAGATCAGGTTTCCCAAGATAAACCTGCTCTTGGGCAACAAATTTAGACTATGTCATTTATGAATCTCAGCTTACCAGAAAATAAACACATGCCAAAGGTAGATGTAATTCTCTGTCCACTCAGCTGCAAATTAAGGCTTTTTCTTCCCCATCCTGTAGTAAGAGACACACTTTTTGATATGTAAAGCTAG
>WAAG01091283.1:0-25759 GCA_013390105.1 Tichodroma muraria
CCCTGATTTTTTATTTCAGAAGTCCCTGCTGCACCATTTAAGGGTGCCAAGTGGGTCAGCCACCAGTCAGACACTGCAGCAGACGGTCAAGCTCCAACAGGAGTGACAGACAGTAATAAAGTTGCCATTTTCATGGGAGAATTCTGGTTAAAAAGAAAATATATATATATATGATCCAAGTACATTAACCCTGGAGGAAAAAAAGAGGTGCTTTAAAGAGAAAAGGAAAAGATGTTGAAATTTTGGTTTCATACACATCCCCATGCTTTCAAAGCAGGAATGATGCGAGGTTGTGCATTTGAAAGTGCCAGAAGTTAGAGTTTATTCTGAGGGTGCAGAAGAACATTCACACTGGGTAGTTCGGCTTCACAAACTGGTGATCTGTGCCACCTTGGATGATGCCACGCCTGGGAGTTCTGGGGAGCAAAATGTGGAGGAGCCACAAGTAATCTCACTCCTCAGCTCCCAGAATTTAGGCATCCTTGACACAGAGTGGAGATGAATGATGTGATGAGATGAGAGCCCCTCCTGCTTGGTCTCGCTGTGGGTTTGGTGGGTTTAGGGGATAAATTCCAGTCTCCAGTATCTTAACATTTGGTATTACTGAAAACATGAAGGATTAGGGAGTACCAGAGGGATTGTGTATTTTCATCCTGACCCATTAAGTAATTCTGAGTAAGCGTTCCCAAAGGTTTCCCCAGTGTTTCTCACAGCTTTATCTGTCCAACTCCATCTCTCCAAAAGGAGACAGACAGACTCCCACTAAGTTCTTATGGAGCTGGACTGGTCCTGAAATGGTGCTACATGCAGGATGCACAGCTGTTTGTTTAGAAGCATGAAAATAGCTAAAATCATATTGAGAAAGTGCATGGAGGCTCATTAACTGGAATTATTTTTGTTTGAGTTGTATTCATTTGATGATGGATCATGGTTCTGGCTGTCAATTACAAACCAATGATGGATAGAAAAGTCATAAAAGATTGAGAAAAACACAGGATCAAAGACTGATTATGTCATGTAAACTCTGTGACAAGAGAACAAAGATAGTCTGCTTTTGGGATCAGTGAAACTGTGACTACTTAACACTACTCATACTTGTAATTTACTTCTCTGTGTCGGTTTTTAGGGTGATAAGTTTTTTTTCACTGACAAACTTTAGGAACTAAATACAATTTTCATGCTTTCCTGTGCGAGTTACTGTGAAAATGGGAGGAGAGGACTTGCTGAAACATTGCAGTGATTCCATCCCTAACCATGTGACATTTTTTTCAGAACAAAATTATCAGCAAAAGGTAATTCTACACAGACGGCATGTGCTAAATCCCTTAGTGTTCCTATTTATCTCTGTAGGGAATATAAAACCGGATTTTCTTTTTTATCAATCCTACATTCCAGGGAAGCTGCGTCTTTGACAGACTGCATAGGAGCAGGACTTTTCCAGCTGCTGGATGCACTCATTCTATTAATTCTCCTCAAATACCTAAAATGTTGAGCCATTTTCTAAGACCATCAAACAACAGGAGCTTTAAAGTCATTGTCAATTCCTAGAGTGTTAGAGAGCTCTTCGGTTATTCATCCTGAAAGCTGCAACTGCAGCAAAACATCTTTGTCAACTGAGAGGGTGAGCACTTCTATCAGAGTTGGGAAATCCTTCCTACCATACTGTTTTACCCCCTTTTTTTCTGGAGGGCATGATCCATTGAAAGGAACTGAACATATTTATGTTCTTTTTTGAACTGAGGCTTTGTCTAAGCCATCACTGTGAGGTTTTACACGTAGAAGGGGCAGATCCACAAGAAAACTTCACTTCCTTGCTGTGATCACCCCAAATGTTTTCACATTGATAACAAAGGGAGTCAGCACACAAAGTTTCTATGGTTCCACATGGCCATGTAAACACAGAGAATTAAGACAGTCACATTTTTTTAAATGAAATTGATTCTGCGTAGCCTTATGTAAAAACAAATAAGGAGCTGGGATCAACAATTAGTGTCTGGATAAATATTATTAGCAAAATCAGTATCATGGTTTACATAGACAAGCCAAAATATGTGAAAGCCAGGTTAGACAGAGCTCTGCACAACCTGGAATAGTGGAAGGTGTCCCTGCCCATGGCAGGGGGTTGGAATGAGATGATCTTTAAGGTGCCTTCCAACCCAGGCAGTTCTATGGTCCTGTGATCCTATGATCTGCTAAAACATAGCAAAACTCACTGTTATTATCCTCCTGGAGGTGAGGGCTGAGTAGGTGCACACCTTCCTCAAGCACTGTTCCAGCTACCCACAGACCCCTTGACCACTGTCTGCATCAATCATGAGTCTCCCAGGTCTGTGTCTCGCAGAATCACTTGCAGCTGTGTTCCTGCAAACCTTTATTACAAATATTCTGCAGCTAGGGAAATAATGACCAGGAAAACCCCAGTTTTCCCTAGTTTTTTATTTTAAGATGTTGTGACACAGATAAGTGAAATCTGTCAGAGAAAGCTGAGACAAATATCTAAATATATTTTTGTCCATATTTGAATATATCCGGGGAACCTTGGGTACAGAGCTATCTTCATCTCCCACAGCAGCTCCCACCACAAATATAACCTCTCAGTTTTTACAGTAATCACAGTATCTCAATAGCATCATTGGGATTAACTACTTTCATTCCCATTTCACAGGTAGAATAGTAGCTTTTAAAAGTTGTATTCTTCTTTTACTTCAGAACCACTAAATGCATTCTAGTTACAAAACAAACAAATCTTTCAACTGTGCTACTGAATCAACTTTAGCAAACACACCTCAGACTAAAACGAACATGTTTTGTCTTTACTGGTGCAACATGTAGCAGCTACATGTTCATCAGTAATGCTGCAGGACAAAAAAAAATTAAGTTAATTTTAGCAGCATAAACAAGTCCTTAATGTCATTCCCAAACTTATAAATGAAATTCCCAGGGAAGTTAGGAGCTGAACACAGGTTAATGACTTAACCACCGGACACTCCTTTCTGACTAGCTGACCTCTGAGGAGAAATGCTGCAAAATTTCCAAGAACCATCAGCTTTTCCTTGGTCTCAGTAGGACTCGAAGTCCTGAGCACTTGGGATGCCACAAACACAACCTGTACGACGCTGAAGCCTAGTTATGATAAGAGCATGGGTGTTGGCAACACTTTTATAAACCCATTTGAAAAGCACAACTTTAAACGCATTATACATCGTCCACTTAGTTATGGCATATTTTTAATTACTATTGCAATAACATCTGGAGGCCTTGGTCAGGATCTGGCCTCACTACCCCCAAACTGTGCGAGACGCAACTTTTCTGTGTTGTAGTGAACGAGACCCTGCAGAATTCCTCACGTAAGGGGAGAGGAAATGGGGACATGCTTCTGGCATCTGGGGCTGGCAGGCAACCAGGAGGCTGTGGGATTGTCCGATGGGCGCGTGTCCAGCCGGGAGAAGGGCCACAGCACGGGCCTGCAGCTGAAAATAAAACCTCCTCCCAAGTCTGCTTTCACACACAGCCCCACGAGGTGAAGCCAGTCAGCTGCAGGGCAGGCACATGACACTTGTCCTGCTCCGTGGCCTCAGTCAATCCAGCCTGCAGGTTCTCCGAGCAGGAGATGCTGGATAAGGGCAGGACGGTTGGCCTTGCCTGCCGGGGAGGCATGGGAGCATCACTTAGCGCTCGAGATCCGACAGCGCTCGCGAAGCAAGGCACCAGCCTCCCTCCCAAAAAGCTCAGAGTCCAAGAGACAAGATTCAGCACCCAGCTCAAGAAAACAGGGCCAGGGAAGGGCAAGGCTGATGAGAGGAGAGAGGGTATTTCTGGATGGAGAGGGGAGCTTGATTCCCAGATATGCCCTCAGGCAGTCTATACCAGCAAACACAGCAGTAAGCTGTACTTGTAAATATATATTTTCACTTACTCAAACTGTAAACAGTGATGACAGCTGGGAGAAGAGCAAAGATGAGGACGAGGGAGGAGATTTTTTTTTTTAATTTCTCGTGAAGAAATTAAGCTGCCAATCTCAGAACTGGTGAAAAAGTGTACTGGCATTAAACCAAAACCCAGCTCCTGTGTGACACATGCTGACAATCAAGGTTTGTTGTTTTTTCACTGAATGAGATCGTTTCACAAAGCATTGGAGTATTTTCAGGTTAGGGCCAGATCCTCCCAGTGGTACAAACCAGTGGGATGACTCAGTGCTGCTAAACTACAGAAGACCTGGCCTTCTAGACAAAATTCAGATGCCTGGATCATCAGAGAAAAGGGACTTTCAAGGCCTTTAAATCCTTGTTCTTCAGATCCTGTGGATAATATTGTTAGATCTTCCAGTTCCACTGTAATAATATTATCCTTCAAGTCATAGACTTCCGAGAGAAATCCTATGAGATTCTCACTTTGTAATAAACACACCACATATCCCAGTCTTCCCAAATTCCTGAAAAGGTTTTGAATCAGAAAAATCCAGTCAATTAAATTCAAACCACGTGGAAGGAAAGGCTGTTCACTTCAAACAATTAAACAATTTGTGCTTCTAAACATATATTTGTTTGTTTATTTGTTACAAAGTTCAAGGCAAGTAAGCTGTTTTGATCTGTTGAACTGAACACAAAATATTTTCAGATGGTCAGCTTGTAAACTTTTTGACATCGACTCGTGTTTTTTCTTGCCAGATTCATGACTTTTCTCTCTTTGAGGCTCCATTGGCTTTTGAGTGCCTCTTCCCAATTTTAAATAGTGGTTCAAACCCCAGTCAGGTTCTTGGTACCTGAGACAAGCTCCAGTGATTTAAAGCATTTTCAACGCCTTGCAAGCAGAAAAATTCTAGTATAAGTAACACCAATTTCTTCTGTACACTTCATATAACACCACCTCAGCTTTGCAGGGCTCTGAGCGAAAAAACTGTAGTAGAGACGTGAACTTCAATGGTTCTCTGATAATTTGGCTCAATTTTCTGCATTCAAAGCCTGTCCTGCTTTGCCCAACTGAAGTGTTCAGGGACTTCTCTGGAGTAAAAAAGTACCTGCCTAACAACATGTGAAGGGGGCGACTTTGTTTTGTAGCTCTTCTTTCTTCTGTCAGCTCTTGTGCAGAGATGGCAGAGAGGAAGGAACATTTCTGTATAGTTACTCTTAGTGGAAGAGACACCAGGGGAAACTGGGGCTGTGGCAGAGGGAATGAAACAACAGTTGTGTGCTGCACGGACCGAGAGGCTCCAACAAAGATAATGGGGCAAAATCCAGAAGTGCTTCTCCAGGTCTCCACAGTGCATCTCACCCAGTTCCCAGCAGTTTCTGTAATATGTGAGTCTGATGTGGTGATACAGCCTGTGTGTCTCTCTCTAAGTCCCTCCTTAAAATTAACTTTTGACTTGGCCACTGCTGAGAGAGGATCTCAAGGTGTTTAACTTTTACCAGATGGCCAGAGAGAAAGGATGGAAGCACTATTCCCACTGAGGGAAGTCCAGCCAAGGGAGAGAATCTCAGGGCCATCGGTATCAGGCCATCCACTAGGCATAAAAACTTAAGAACGTCCGAACTGCCGCAGGAGTTTTGATTGCAGTTTGATTTTTTAGGAAACCAAAGAATCTAACCACATATCACAACATAAAATCCATTTTTGGTACTACTCAAGGAAGTGTGCTGCTGCAGGAACCAGCAGGTCCAAACCCAGAAGCTTCTGTGGCCTCTGCTTGCATTGGCTTCTTGCAATCCAGCTCTGTCACACCACGGGCCTCCTGTGCACCTCAGGCAGGTCAGCTTCTCTCTATGGCAGAAAGATTTTCACCTGAAAAACAGGAATCACTGGAGCGCCGTTCAGCCTGGTGGGAATATCGTGACGGCAAATACTTTAAAAATACCAAATCACAAGTTTCCTGAAGCTGAAGAGAGCAAAAGGGCTTGTCTAGAGCCTCAATTCAGGGAGTTGCCTCGGCCAAAAAAGCTCTAATGGGATGACAGGACATGACAAAAAAAAAAAAGGATTTCATCACCACCAGAGCCATGCCTTTTCCCAGGCATAAGCTGTTCAACACAAGGACTTTGCAGCAACACATCTGTGTCCATGCTGTATCGGTAAAACCTCCGTCTGACGGAGATTTTTATTCGAAAAACAAAATGAAAAACACTAATGTAGATCTGGCCTGGGCCTGCAGCATGTTTGCCAGATTGAGTCCACCTGGAAACAACCAGAAGCACAATCATGTATGCATAGATGGAGCTGCCTTCGACAAGCAGAGATATTGAGAGGGTGAAGATCTGTCCCTGACAGATTCAGAGAATCTTCTGCCCGTGTGGCTGTGTCAGAGGCAAGAGGAAGCATGGAATCACAAAGTCATAGAGCTGATAAGGTTGGAAAAGGCCTCTAAGATCACCAAATCCACCTGGTAACCTAGCACCTCCATTGTCACCACTAAACTGTGTCCTCAGGTGCCATATCCACACATACTTTAAACACTTCCAGGGGTGGTGACTCTACCACTTCCCTGGACAATCTGTTCCAATGCTTCACAACCCTTTCTGTGGAGAAATTTATCCCAATATTGCTGTCCCTGACTGATTCTGCTTTATCCCTTGATACAGGCTCAGCTAAAATTTCATGGTTGAGTTGGTGCAACATTTTATGTGACCCTTTTAAAAAAAGTTTGATTATTTATTTTTTTTTCCCCTCCAGGAGAACAAACAGAAACTGAACTGATAGCAAGCAGATTAACCTGCTGAAAAGATACTGAGTCAGGGTTATGGTTTGGAATATTTGAAGAATGTGAATGTTGATAGAACAGAATCAGAAGGAGAGGTGGCCCTTCTTTTGTCATTTGTGCTTAGTTTGCACAAGTTTCACTTTATCAGCTGCTGTGGAGTTTCTCCCAGTCTAAACCAGTGTTAGAGAAAGAGGTGAGGCACATGGAGAATTTTTGAATTAGTGAATTGAACAATCTGGACCATATTTAAGCACATACATTTAATACACAGAAGACTGATGGGAAGGCATAAAGAAAAAAAAAAAGCTTGTGAAGATGCTAAATGCAATTTATTCCAAGAAATAAGATCAAAAGAAGTGTTTGAACAGGAAAAAAATTATGTTGTATGCAAAGCATAAAAAAAAACTTAGCAAAAACAAATCCTCCTTGGCATTTACTCCAGAGAATACCAACCAGGAAAACAAGAAGATAATTAAGCTTCTGTGTTGAATTACTTTAAAAATTCACTTGAATGAAAGCAAGTAGTACAATAATGAACTGAGTCAGAGAGCACTGTTCAATTAGAGGTTGAATTTAAGGGAGTTTATAAGAGCAACACTTAACAAAGAACAACTTGGTTGGGCTTATTGTTATGGAAAAGGAGGAAAAAAAAGTTGTGGTGTGTTAAATGGCATTTACAAAATAGGAGGGTCTGATCAAACCAATCCAGATTAGTCCTCCACAGCAGTAAGACCTTAAAATTAGGTCAGGGGGATGAAAGGAGGGCTGAGTCTGAACTGTTTCTTACAAAGGCGATGTGACATATGGAACACGTTACAGCTAAAGCAGGGAGCATGAATGTTTTCAGGCAAGAAAATGACAGGGCACTCCATAAGGAAACTTACAACCATGGAAGCTTCAAAAGGAATACAATTCCTATTTATTTGTGTATTTGTTTAGGGGAGTCAACCACTGCCTGTGCTCCAAAGGATAAGCATTATTTATTCCTTTTTCCACCTTCCTAAAGATGGTGTTTGTGGGGTTTGGTTTGTTCCATTTTCATTGGGCTGCAATTTTGCCTTCCCAGAACACAAAAGACAAGAGCTACTAACATTTTGAGGGCTATGTTCTTTAGGTTCACTAGTAATGGTTTAAAAACCTTCTTTTTTGTATTCTCTTCTGCTTTCACAAGGAGTTTTAGAAGTGAGGACTTTTCAGTACAAAACAGTCCTTGAACAAATTGTTCCTCAGCCTCCCTGCTAGGTATCTCAGATTCTGTCTCCTGAAGGAAAATACTGAACACTAATCCAGAACTTCAATTTCAAATCTCAAGCCTGAGACCTTCAGTAGTATGAAAACTTCTCTTCAGTTAGAAAGAAATTAAAGAAAATTGAGAGATAATTCATTGTCTTTACACTGTGTATAAAACTCTCATTTTCACTGCCAAAAATTGCAGCTTAGGAGGAAGGCAATGAAGTTACAATACATTTTCGTGGAGCGATACCTGCATTAAAGGCATTGTAGATTGTAGACAAATTAGTCTCCTTTCTTGCATTAATGCTGGTTTTCTCTTCCACATAGCTGTAGACCAGCACAACCAGCTTCACAGTCTAAGCTCAGTAGTATTCCCAAATTTAAGGAAAAGTAAGACTTTGGCAAACTGCTGATCTTAGCTTTAACTTGGTGATAGAGCACAGAAAAGAGGACAAGAAGATAATTTTGTTTTATCAGCTTGTTGTTCAGACATCTGTATATTCCATTTTTCAACATTGTTAGAGACCTGCCACGGAAAGATCTTCCAAAAGCAGTCACACTTTCTTCATCCAGGTAAATCTGAACCAGCACCACAAAAGTCTGCAGAGTTATTTTAACTCTAGAGAGTATTTTAAGTCTATGCAAGCAACTTTTAAGCGCAAGACACAGCATTGTTTCTTAGATTTTTCCAGTTTATTCGGAATCACGCTGATTGTGAGCATTAACACCTGACCTGTTCCCTATTGGATTTCCTCATAACATCTTACCAGTACTGACATTAGCTAAAGAGAAAACCAAGCCAGCTCAGACTTTATGCCAGATTATGACCTCAGTTTTATGCAAGTCAGTCTGCAGTCGCCTGCTTTCTGCGTGACCAAAAGCAGAGTTTGGCCCCAAGCTTTAGTTTTTGAGAGTTGCAACTACACAACTGTCTCCAAGCATAATACCATTTAATAATTTTAAATGGGAATAAATGTCCTTTTCAATTTTCCTTAATTTCTAGCAGTCTAAAAATATGTGTCTTATCTTTGTTGGATAAATCTAGCAAAGCATTTTGCTTGTAAACTCAGCTTCTGCACATGCCTTTGACTTCCATGGTTCAGATAGTCTGGATCCCCCAGGCTAGACCTGCCAGGTTCTCTTCTGCTTTTCTCTCACCTATATCTCAATCAAAGCCTTATTGGAGGTCTGACATCCCAAACTGTGCCCTCATATAAATGCAGACAAGAAATAGGACTTCATGACACTGTCAAGGGAGAAATTTCTGAGGCATGAGGTGCTCTCAGCCCAGAGATGTTGGTTTAGGGTGAGATGATGGGAGCACAGGACAGAAAAGAGGCTTGTGTGTGGTTTTGTCTTTTCCTGGGAAGGCACAGGAGATATCTCCTGAATATATGTAGGCTTCCCATCAGTTCCAGCCACAGGAAAAGCTGCTTCACTCCTGTGTGTAGCTCAGCAAAGTTCTTTGTGTTTTCACTGTCAAAAAGGCCTGAGAACTTTTCTATCCCCTTTACATGCAGTTATCCCAAGATATTGACTGACCTCTCACCTTCTGTAAAAAGTTCCCCCATATGTTTGCCTCCCCGAAGTTCCTAAGGATGTGATTGCTTTGTTTTGTTTTTGCAGTGGGCTCCTTTCCATATTTTCTGGTAACAGTCTGCGAGCAGGTTAGGGAGGTCCTTCACAGGTCTCAGGGAATATGCTCCCCAGTTGTCCAGCACTAGTAATATCCTATCTCATTTGAACACAGGTCTTTACCTCAGAATTTGCACAAGGCGCACTTTGCTACTCACCACACTTTGCCAGTGCCGGTACCTAGTCAGGAATATAAAAGGGAGGGAGGATTGTCCCCCCCTCTTCCCCAGCTTTGCTCCCATGGCTGTTCAAGCTCAGCTTGCTCAGAACAACTCTTCCTGCAGCCAGAGGAGCAGGGACTGCTCACCCAATACTCCCTGCTGAGAGGAAGTGGGTGGAGAGGGGATGCTGAGATGACAGAAGTGCAGAGAGCCCAAGCTTCACCCCACTCCACTTCCTCGCTCGCCAAAAGAGCTGGCTGGGAGCATGGGAGAGTAAACTGCTCCATGAAAAAAAGCAAAAAAAAAGGGAAAGAAAAAAATGAGGATGAAGTAATTGACTTTTGTAGCAGAGCAAAGGGAGTGCAAGTGGTGGTGGAGGGAAGATAGGGAGGAACTGTGACTGACTCACAATATATTCAGTTCCCTGCTCCTGGGGAGATGCAGCTGTGCATCTCCCCTCGTATAGGCTGTAAAGTTACACCATCGTCCAAAGTAAGCATCCCTAATTCTCCTGCTTCCTGAAGCACAACAGTGTTTGGCTCCTTTTTAATCAGGGATTTCTACTGTGCAAATTGAAGTCTAGGACCAGGCTTTTCCTATGTGCAGAATTAAAAATCCTTCCCTTGATTGTTTTGTCGGTTCCTGGGGAAAACTACTGAACTGTTACAGCTGATTTACATTGGCCTGACCCTTTTTTAAAGCTCATTCCAAGTTATTCTTAATTCCTCAAGGCACCTGAGATGTTGTGCATGAGCCAGCCACAGACACCTTTGGCAATGCTTTCCACATCCTTTTCCTTCCTTCTGCTTGCTTCCCAGTTACTTCTGACTTCACTTGAGTAAGGACTACTTCCATTTTCTACCACTTCAGTAGGGAGAAATATGGCATGAAATTACTTCTGGTTAAGGCCAGCACAGTCCAGGGAAGAAGCTGAAGGAAGATGTTAATCCAGAGTGTAGAACTAACCTAGACCAGCCCAGACATCACAGGAGGAAGGTCTGAGGGCCCACCCTCCCATTTTCTTCCCGTGTGAGCTTTGGCTTGCGTAACTTAGGAAAAGTCACACAACCTGCCCGGGTTTCACTTTCCAAACTGTAAAACATCAGCAGCCCTCTCTTACCCTCTGTCAGCAGAAGAGCTGAAACTAGATGATCCTTCAGCTCTCTTCCAACCCAAACCATCCCATGACTCTGTGATTCTGTGAATTTTGGGGTGGTTAGAGGTGAGTAGGATCCTTTTGTGAAATGCATAAAGTGTTCATCTGAAAAGAGGTGACCAAAAGTCTGCTAAAAAATTACTCTTTCCATTCCTGGTTCTCATACCCTGAGAATTACTTCAGTCCTGCCCTCCTATAAATTTTTTCCCAACCAGAATTTCTTTAGCATGAAGGGATTTTCTAAAAAGCCATACAAGTTACTGACTGTATAAGGAGAGGCAAGGGCAGCTGTGGTACATCTCATTTGCCTCCTTCATGTGCCCAGTTTAAGACTTCGCTTTTCTGTCAAATATCTGGAGATCATATGTTTAGTGAGAGACAGCATGTGTTAGAGTACTCCCAGCTCTAAAATTCCCCTTTCAAGGATTTTTGGCAAGGAGGAGCAAGGAATGCATTGTGTATCAACAGCAAAATGGTGTCTGGATTGAAAGATAAGAAAAATCACCACGTTTTCCAAAAACCAAGGCCATTTTCAGATGAGTTTTGGACCTGGCAGAGGTGCAGAGCTTGCATTATTTCAGTGGGAGAACACAGAAATCATGTTTGACTTTGGAAAGGCTTCTAGAAATCCTAGTTTGCAAATTATTGGACATTTTGGATGGAAATTAGCAGAGCATTTAACCATGAGCTGAATGTGTGAGCAGTCTGCACTACAGCAGGGCGACTCACAAACTCAAAAATCAGATATTCTGGGACCAGAATACTCTGCCACCTTTGAGCATTCATACCCAAATATAGTGAAACTCATGGCAAAGTGTGAACTGGGAGTTAAAACTGGAACCCTTCCACATCTCGAGGAGAGCTGTGTACAGGAAATTTTATCCACATGCACATCAATGAACTGAGGGGCTCCCAAGCAAAGTTCCTCTTCAGGCAGATTTCTACCAGGAAAAAAAACTGCAGAGGAGCTAGATTTGCCAGAACAGTCCTTACCCTCAGGACAGGCCTATGTGTAAACAATCTGCTATAAACTAATGCAAATTAGCAGGATGACTTTTCTGCTCTGAATGGGCAATGGCTTTTTGAAAGATTCAGATGCAATGGGAAAGAACACTAGCCTGTCATGGGCACACATTGTATTTGTGAGCTCTTCTCCATAAGAAGAGCTCAAGGGTCTCACTTTGCACCTGTGAGCAGCTCTAGGAGAGCCCTCCTGATTTCACTGAGAGAAGTTGTTGTTAGAAGTGATGTCTCCTTTTAACCATCTAATTTAACTGTTCAGAACAGATGAGCTCTTTCTGTACAAAGCTCTTTTTAAAGTCTGACATCTTTTGCAAAGAAACAAACTTCTAACTTTTCCCCTCACCAAAACACTTGTTTTAGCAGAAATACAAGACTTCTTTTTCTCTGAGAATGAATTTAAAAACAACATTTTAAGTTGGTTGTGAGTGAGCTACTGCACCTGTGCGAAGGGCATGGAAAAGATATTAATTATACACAGCAATGCTAATTTCTCACCATGGTTCTGATGGAAACAATTCAGTTGCATGCTGTGTGTATGTTAAAATAAGGTTCAAACATCAGCTGTATTTAGTTACATTGCTGTTCCCTGCCTCTCTTATTGTACAAAAGCTTTGTCCAATTAATGCTGATTTCACTGAGTTCCTATTGTGGATTTAAAATATTTGGATCAGGCCTGGGGTCCTCTTCTTAAGAACGGTGCATCAGACACCTTGCACCTGCAAGCTTAACAGGACTTTTTTTTATCTGGGGGGTTGTGAACCTTTGAGGAAAAGGGAGAGGCAATTCAGACGGTGGCCTCTGATTCATGGAGTGGCCATGGATGTATTTCTATGTGGATTCAGGGAAGCCCGGAGTCACGGGCTTTGGAAAAGCAAACACAGGTGCAGTTCTGGGTGAAATGAAGCAGCTCTTCCCTGGCAAGGCTCAGTACTTGGGACAAACTCCAGAGCAGCAACTTTGTTCCTTCTAAGCCATCTTAACACTGGAAGGGGCTGCCCAGGGAGGTTTGGAGTCCCCATCCCTGGATGTGGCACTCAGTGCTCTAGGCTGGGTGACAAAGTGTTTCTCAGTCACAGGTTGAACTTGATGGTCTTAAAGGTCTTTTCCCATCTTAATGGTTTTGTGATTCAGTGATTCTATACCCTCAGTGCAAACATCTGTGTTCAAGGATCACAGCAAAGTTCTCAGAAAAACAAATAAGAGCCTTCTTTTAAATTTTAATGACAGAAATATCTCAGGTTAACTTCAGGATCTATCTTAATTCTACCCAAACAAAAGCCCACTTTATTTCTAACTAGCATTCATCCAGCATCCTGGGGTCTCCAGGAGGCTGCTCTTTCATAGCCTGACAGGAGAGGGACAAAATTCTGATAATCTGAGAGGTGCTTCCCTTTCTCCTCCTGTTAAATAAAAGCTAAACAAGATCCATCTCTGGCATTTTTAAACAGAACAATCAGGACAATCTGTTACAAGGCCAGGCTTGAAGCCCCCAGAATTGCAGGGAGGTGAAAGAAGTGAGTTTCATCTGGAAGGCTGCTCTCAGCTTTAATTATGGACAATTTAAGCCCTCAAAGCATCCCTCTGACAAAAATAAGACGAACAGCGACTACTGCCTGACTTTAATACAAAACAATTAATCAGCCCTGGTTGAGCCAAAGTAGGTTCAGGTTGCCTTGAAAGGTTAATGGATCTTCAAACTGTTTCAAGAAAAGACTTAAATGGAGTTTCAGTGTTGCGAGGAAACACGAAACCCAGGCCTCTTTGGTGTGGCTTTGGGCTTGTTACAAACATCTTGCAGAGCTTGGAAACTGCTTTTGATGATCGGCCTAACTTCCCTTTCCTCAGCTTAATCCCAGTTTTCCTGATTGCACTCCTTTGCCCCACCCTAAAGCAAATGTTCCCTTTCCCCAATGCTTACATTTTCCAGATCTTTGCCCTGGTATTTCTGTCATACCCTTTCTGCCAGCTCAAGGTAAATGCACCTTCAAGGCAATTTCCTCAAAGGTCAGTTTTATAACCCTTTCAGTCATTCTTGCTTATCTTTCTTGATTTTCTTTGTGTATGGCAATACCTTCCAACTTTCAAGCAGCTTTCCCTATTTTACTGCTGTGCCACGAGAAGCAGCAATTCCTTTCCAGCTCTGCAAAGAAATGCCCCTGTATTTGCATTTATTAAATACCGTGCTTTTCCAAAGTTTGAGGTCATTCCTGGGTCTGATCAGGTATTGCTCCTTTCTAAGTTTCTTTTCCCCTCTGTACATCACTGCTCAATACCAATATTTCCCCAGCACACAAGCTTTTAACTTCTACTTCAGCTTTCATTTTGTAATTTTCTGCCAATGTTTTATTTCTCCATCTCCTCAGCAGAGATTGTATTTCTCTTCACTCGCTGCTGTTTGCATCCCCTCCAAATTCAGCTGCAAATTGAGTTTGTTTGTTGCTTAGCCCTGCTGCTATTAACTAACGGTAATGAAAGGATTTACTAACACACTGTTTATTAGCTTAAATTATCTACTACCATTTTCTACTTTTTTACATTTTCTACATTTCTACTAGCATCCAGAGTTTTACTCCTGCAGCTTTCTATTCTTCTGTTTGCAGATTACTTCTGAGGAAAAAAAACCATGAAAGTGCAAAAATCTGGGCAAAACTTCTGCTTTTTGTAAAATTAACACATGTCCAGTCAAGTGAAGCTATTTATTCAGCTATGGACATGACTTTTAGGTTCCTTTGTACTTTGGGCAGTTTTCAGAGTTACACAGTGAATAATATGAACAAATACTTCAGCTTTTGTGGAAATTATTAACCCCACTACAGCTTTATCTTTAGCATAGTATTGTTTTTATTTCCCTGTAATTCATGCTTTTCATTGATAGATAAAACTTTCAAACAACATTACAGGTGGACTTCCCTGATCCAGCCAGTACAACACGAGGACCCCAACCTGTCTGACCTTGCAAATATCAGCTGATTTCTGTGTATTCCAGTTTCTGCTCTTTTAAAAAGGGAACAATGGCAGTACTCTTACTTTGTCAGTAATAACCAAGTGAAATACTTATGAATTGCTCCAATATCAGTAACATGAGAATTAGAGAATGGCCTGGGCTGGAGGAGACCTTAAAGGTTGCTTTGTCCAATCCCCAGCCATGGGCAGGGACACCTTCCACTAGCCCAGGTTGGTCTGAGCCTCATCCAGCCTGGCCTGGAACACTGCCAGGGATGGGGCAGCCACAGCTGCTCTGGGCAGCCTGTGCCAGGGCCTCAAGCACCCTCACAGGGAGCAATTTCTGCCTCATATCCAACCTAACCCTGCTCTCTGTCAGTGTGAAGCCATTGCCCCTTGCCCTGTCACTCCAGACCCTTGTCAAGAGTCTCTCTCCATCTTTCCTGTGGGTTCCCTTCAGGCACTGGAAGGCCACAATGAGGTCATCCCAAAACATTTTCTTTTCCAGGAACAGTCCCAATTCTCCCAGCCTTTGCTCTCCCAGCAGGGGAAAATCAGCCAGCTCTTTGAGGGAGAACCCAAAGGATGTCAGGGTATATACCTAGAGTAATAAAACACCACAATCATTCCAAGGAGCTCTTTCCTTTGCAGATATAGAAAGAAACAAACAGACATTTTGACTTGACAAAGCTCTTCCAACACACCAGGGAACTCAGGATCCCAGCCTTCAAACCCCTCTTTCTGACCTCCTCAATACACAGATTAATCAGTCAGCTGCTTAATGCAAAATGATACCAGGGCATAGACCGACATGTGTAAACATGTAAGTATGCCACAGAAGTGTCAGTGAGGGATGGAATTGGAATGGAAAAGGACCTCGTTGTGAGTGAGAAAAGGCTGCCTACTGCTAGAACTGATTATAGACCTGGGCATGTAGCTGGGGAAGGCTGATAATGCCCCAGACACTACTGATAGTGCAGTCCCCCAGTGGGATTGTGAGAGGATGCTGGGGAGTGCCAAATGCCTCCAGGGAGCTCTCAAGTGCCCAGGGAAGGGAGGTGCAGGGCCAAAAGCAGACAAGAACTAACTGTGCACAAGGTGTGAGAAGCAGCAGGCGTTCCAAAGAGGGAGGTAAGAACAGAGGAACTGCTCCTGACCTTTCTCTTGGAATCAGACAGGTATGTGCACAGCAGCCTCCTATTGATCTCCAGAAAAATACACATATACCTGTGGAAGGATCAAATGTAGACACACACGTGCCACTGCAATCGCCTTTGCGACTCTACACAGCTCATCTGACAGTTCAGAGCACAGATTGCTCCTTGCAGCAGAGGCATTACCCAAAACTGGCCCTCAGGAAGATGTCACCTGTTGAGAAAGCTTTCCCCAGTGACCAGTAGGGTCATGGTAACCCCCACAGCATCGTGGGCTGGTTCAAAGTGCAGAGGAGTTTTACATGCTCCGTGAGCAGCTGTCCTGCTGTGCTTTGCTCAGCCAGTCATTTGAAGAGGAAAAGGAAATGTCAGTGACTCTGTGGGCTGAACTCCATAAGAAATTAGGTATATACCATTCACTGGAGGCTACTGGGGCTCAGTGCTCAGATGTGTCTTCTCTTTTATAAATGGCCTTGAATAAATTAATTAATACACCTCTGAGCTGCGGCAGAGATGAAGAAACTTCCCCGGGCTCCCCCTCAGACGTGTAGCTGCACTCCCCTGCCAGTGTGCCAGAGGAAAGGATTCCTTTCAAATCCCCTCAATCTATGCTCGAGTTTGGTTGCCCCTCATGTTGGGAGGGTTAACACTTAGGGCTGCCATCACTTGATTTTTTCTCTGAATTCTTCAGCTTCTTAGAGTGCCTTGTGAAAGCTGTTGCTTCAATCTGTATGTGTTGAAATTTCCGTATCCTGACAAGTGGAAGCGTTCCGGAGGGTGTCTGCTGGGACACTCAGCACTTTGCAGCTATCTACCTTCATAAATCCATACTGTACAAACAGTTGATTACTATTCTGAAACACAGTGCAAATTTTCAGACACAGTTATTTCACATTCCCACCTTTTTTTAGCATTCAGAACGCTTTTCTTGTTCTGTACCTTCCCCATGTCCTCCGAAGCACAGAGGAAGAGCATTTCTTCTCAACATGGTTATTGGGAAGAGGGAATCAATGGGCAATCCATGACTTGGGGGGTTGTGAAAGCAGTGCTCAGCAAACAATGGCAATAATTACACTTTCCTCTTTGGTAAAAGCCTGGAAAAGCTGTCAGCCACCACAAAGGATCATTAGTTGTTCGGTCTGAAGAACAGAAGCTGCTCCTGAATTTTTTTAGAAAGCGACAAACACTTCAAGCTGGCTTACATAAATCATGTGGGGTATTATAATGCTGAATGTGAAACTCACCAGTCACTTTTCCTTCTATTCCAGTTCCTCTTAGCAATGAATTGCAAGTAAATGCTTGGGCAGTCTCTCACAGTGCTAGGATTTCATGCTTTCTGCAGAACGTTTTAAATGATGTCTTGCTCTTTCCCGATGTGGAATGTTCAGAGACTGACCAAAATAAAGTGACACACACACAAATCACCACAAACAAAACTAAACTAAATTTTTCACTACCACATAAAGTGGTGAGTCTGAAAAGAGCAGAAAGTGGCTTGCCAGAGCTTATTAGGGATTGAATTTATCAATGGAAGGAAAAGGTAAGCTTATTTACTTCTCCTGAATTTAGGCTTTCCCTGAGCCACCTAGCTCAGACAGCATTAATACCCTGCTGAAACTGCAGTGACAGGCAGGAATACAGACCATTAAAATAGAGTAAAGCTAAGCCACAGTTGGGAGATCAATCAGCTTTGCAATGCATGAGCTCTTCTCTTCTGTGCTGTTTGCTTTTCCCCTCTGAGCCACAAATGTCAGCAATCTCCAAGCCAAACTTGCTTAGTACAAACAGGCCACAAACACAGCCAAAATGAACTTTTGTCAGGAATTTACATGTGGAAAATTCCAAGAAGAACCATGAAGAACAACAAAAATATCTCACTAACATCAGCTAACCAAGGAAAATTTAGCTTGGGCAAAATCTTTCCACCTGAAATGAATAAACTGAATTGAAAAAAACAAAAAACAAAACAAAACAAAAAAAAAAAAAAAAAAAAAGTTGTGTGAAGGACTGAATTCTTGGGAGTTTTTCATACCATTCTCCAAAATGCCAAAGAAAGAGCTGCTGGTACTGAAGTAGCTTCTGCTGAGGTCCACAGAATCCTGTGCCCCCCAAGGAACCTGGAATTTGAGTCAGTATTCTCTCAAACAGGACACGTATGCTGAAATCTTGCCTCCAATCTGAGTCCCCTCTATAGATAATTTACTTACTGAACTGCACTGAGTAAGCACTTGTTCTGCTTTGTGAATTGCATTGTGGAACTTCTGGAGGCATGGCCAGAAACACCAGAACTATTTGCTTTGAAAATATGAAAAGATAAACATTTTAATGTTTTACATTTTCCTCTCCTTTTTATGGATTTAACAACACACGCGCCAAATAAATTTCAAATTATCTGCAGTTCAGACAGGCACAACGTTCCATTTTGAGCAAAGAGCCACTCATCAAATGCAATACTCCCCAGACCTGCAAACAAATGTACTTTTAATGTGTCTTATAAGAAGATTACAGCCAAGGCAATAAACCAGCTGCAGTTTTCCAATAACAGCTATTTCTCCTATCTAGAATAGTGCTTTAGACATACTCTGAGGTGCTGGACTTTATGGACAGCCTGACAATTTTTGGTCATGAATTGGAACTTCTGAACAGCACTTATGAACCTCCTAGTTTGGAGGAATTCCCTGAAAACTGTAATCTCACCAATCTTTGTGGTTTCTGTCAAAGTTTTGCACCCAGAAAAATATAAAGATTTGTTCTGAAACATTTCTCCTTCTGCAGTAAATAATTGCGAAGCATAAATCAAACTGCAGGTTGAATTTCAAAGTTAACATCTTTCCCATCAAATCCATAGGACATTTCATGTGAAGTTCAGGAAAATACTTTTCAACATTTTTGCCATTAATGGAGTTCCTCCACAGAGAAGAAAAATAGCTCATTTTAGCTTCTCCAACTCGCAGGTCCCCAGCCCTTCCTTTCTGTGTGCAGCATGACATTAAAGAGAGCCTGCAGGAACTCCAGCCTTACTTTTCCCACCTCATCACCTACTCCAACTTGTGCATTTTGCTAGTGCCACTTAGTTTTGAGACTGAGCAGAGCAGTGATTGCATGCAGCTGCATGTTGGCATGAATAATGCTTCTGGCTTTTGGGCTGAGCCTTGTCAGAGCTTTGCTCACCACCCTGTGGGCTCGTGTGTCGCCCCGCGTGTGGATTGCGGGTGCTGTGAGAAATCTGCTCAATGACATCTGTTTAATAATATTTTTACTGTTTTTAAAAGCAAATCCTATGTTGAGGGAAGGCGAAATTGCACAGCAATTTTTTATCCAGAAAGGTCTGGGCTCTGAGATCCATCTACATTAAGTTAGTATTTATTCAGGTATGACAGTAACTGTATGGTAACTGAACATCTTTGATTTCCCCCCCCCCTCAAAGCAAAACATTGCTGCAAGCAACAGCCTAGATTTAGGTGAACTCATACTGTGACAAACTGAGAATGGAGAAAACACATTTCTTGTCCATAAAAGGACAGCTCACACATCCACAGAGGGTAGCTCTGATTTTGCTGCAGTTCCAAACTGTGAAGTGGGGACTCAATCTTACAAAAAGGAGCTTTGTTTAGAGTGGATAGAAGGTTGTACAGTAAAATACTTTTTCTTCTTTTTTCCTTTGTCTTCTGAAACAGAAAATGCTTCACTTAAATGGAAAACGGTGAATTTTTTTTTAAGTGCAAAATTTTCTGTTCAGTAAGGAGGTGATCCTTCCCCTCATCTCAGCACTGGTGAGGCACATCTGGAGCGCTGTGTCCAGTTCTGGGCTCCTTAGTACAGGAGCAAATCCATGAAAATTATTAAGGATTAGGACAACTGTACCAGGAGGAGAGGCTGAGAAAGCTGGGGCTGTTCATGCTGCAGAAGAGAAGTCCCAGGGGGATTTTATTGAAGTGTAGAAATACCCCACAGGAGGGATTAATAAAGATGGAGCCAGGCTGTACTCAGGTGTGTCCATGAAAGGATGAGAGGCAATAGGAAAAAACTGAGATACAGGAAATACTGCTGATAGATGAAATGTATTTTTTTTAAGTTTAAGGGTGGTGAAACACTGGAACAGGTTGTCTAGAAGGTTGTGGAGTCTCCATCCATGGAGGTATTCCAAACCTGAGTAGGCACAGCTCTCTGCGAGCTGCCCTGGCTGATACTCCTGTGAGCAGCGAGACTGGCCTAGGTGCTGTCCTGAGAATGTTTCCAGCTCCATCTGTCCCACGGTCTGTGACTCTGTGCTTCCATCCCAGAGTGCCAGAGGTCTCTGACATGTGGTGGATGTGTTTGCAGAGCAGAAAAAGCAAATTCAAAGCTTTCTTGAGTCACCTGAAGCAGTACTACAGCCAGGGTCTATCACAGACTACAAGGGTGCTCTAAGATGAGTTTTGCATTTTCTCCTTCAATCCACTACTTGTGCAGCAAATTCATAAACAGGTGTGCTCTGAAGTGAATGGTTCACATCCATGATGTATCATTTTATGTTGAAAATTGATTTCATTTAAATATAAAAGCAAATATGAAATATACAGGTGTCCAAATATACAAGGAGAAAAAACTACCTCACTGGACAGTTGCTCCTGGCTCACAGCTACACAAACAAGATGACAGAAAGGCTTAAAAAGAAGTGACAAATGAGCTTCTAGAATATGGACAGAAGGTAGAATTTGAAGGAGACCACAGGAAGCCGCACAGAGCCATGCATGGCAAAGTACAAAGAAGCAGCACACTTGTAGGAATGGTTTTCAAAATTCTGAATATTTGAACAAGATTTTTTGCATTTTAGGAGATGCTGGGGAGAGAGATGTCCTCAATTTGTCCTTGAATATTTCTAATTGATGTCAGTTTTGTTTCACCTTACATAAATGTAATGAAGCAACTTATTTAAAAAACACCAAAAAAAAATAATCCCCAGCCCTGAAAACAACTCCTACAGAATGGTCAGTGGGTCCATCTGAATTCCCCACTTGTAGGGGAATATAGAGGCCTAATCACGTCCTTATAGAGGCCTAATCACCACTTTCTGGCTTGACTGCATCATTTTCCTTCAAGAGCCCTTTTCCATATGAGAGAGAGAAAAAGAAAGAAAGCACTATTGAAACACAGGATTTATTTCCTTCTTATGGTAACATTTAACAGAAGTTACTTGATAAATATGAATTAGATGGGTCTGAGAGACCTCAGCACACAAAACCTGACAACAGCTAGCCGAGTCAGAACTTTTTTCATTTTACACAGTGAGATGGTTTTCTACTCTTCATGATCCTGCAATTTTGAAAGTAAATTTCTCAGTGGAATGAACTCTATGGAAGTAGCCTGGCCTCTCTCTGCTGCCAAGCCCTGGCCATACTATCCCAAGAACTACATACCTTTGCAGAGAAAGGACTTAACTGATATATATGTCACTATGGAAAAGCAAGGCCTAAAATATAGATGAAATACTGAAAAAAAATAAAATTCAGAAGAGAGCTGCACACATTATAAAGTATAACAAATAGCATCTTAAAAAAACCAAGCTGTTTTCATATATCTATATATGTATCTTTAAAGATACAGACATCTATAGATAGGTGTTATTAAGAAAAATCCCAATTTTCATGTTTACAGCCTGTAGCAAACCATCCTCTTGGACTGTTTTAACGCTGACTCTCTGTTTCTTTGCAGATCTTACAGGTGAACAAGGTGATGTCCATCTTGTTTTATGTGATATTTCTCGCTTATCTTCGTGGCATCCAGTCTTCCAACATGGATCAAAGGAGTTTGCCAGAAGATTCGATAAATTCTCTTATTATTAAACTCATTCAGGCAGACATTTTAAAAAACAAGCTTTCTAAGCAGATGGTAGACATTAAGGAAAACTATCAAAACACGGTGCAGAAAACAGACACTCAGCAAGACATGGATGGAGAGGAAAACGTGAAATCAGACTTCCAGCCAGTTATCTCAGTGGATACAGATCTCTTGAGGCAGCAGAGACGCTACAACTCGCCCCGAGTCCTCCTGAGTGACAACACGCCTCTGGAGCCGCCACCGCTGTACCTCATGGAGGATTACATCGGGAATTCCGTGGTGCTGAACAGAACCTCCCGGCGGAAGAGGTACGCGGAGCACAGGGGCCACCGGGGGGAATACTCCGTTTGTGACAGTGAGAGTTTGTGGGTCACGGACAAATCCTCCGCCATCGACATTAGGGGACACCAGGTGACAGTTCTGGGAGAAATTAAAACAGGCAACTCTCCGGTTAAGCAATACTTTTATGAAACGAGGTGTAAAGAGGCCAAGCCCGTAAAAAACGGCTGCCGCGGCATTGATGACAAGCACTGGAACTCCCAATGCAAGACATCCCAAACTTATGTCAGAGCACTGACTTCAGAAAACAACAAACTGGTGGGCTGGAGGTGGATAAGGATAGACACCTCCTGCGTGTGCGCCTTGTCCAGGAAAATAGGAAGAACATAGATCTGCATCTCTTTGCTATATAAATTATTACTTTAAATTATATGATATGCATGTAGCATATAAATGTTTATATTGTTTTATATATATTATAAGTTGACCTTATTTATTAAACTTCAGCAAATCTACAGTATATAAGCTTTCTCTCTCAATAAACAAGAGCAAAGGGTGTGTGCCTCTGCCGCGGCCAACTCCGGGGTTTTCTAAGACTATGTTTGTGACACTGCTTGTTGGCAGCATACCGTAACCTTCCTGTACAATCTGTAAAATCAGTATTTTTCATTCAGTATTGTCAAACCAGTGACTGTCATTTAGTAAACTTGTTAAAAATCAGATCAATGCCGAGACTTGTGTACATATTTATATTCCCTGCTCTATACGTTCATATTTAATTGGATCTGCAGCGTTGATTCCTCACCACCAAAAAAAAAGGACCAAAATACGTGTTGTAGACTGCAGATGATGTCAAATTTTCAGGCATCAGGTAGCCCTAAAATAAAGTTTCTGTGTATTATGCCTGTTTTGCCGGTGAAATGACCATTTTCCCTTTGTTAGCATTTCAGAATGGCTGCTAGTAATCCAGGAACATCCATTTGTGTTTTGGAAGCACATTTGTTTTGCAACTGTTTCCAATGCTGCCAGTGCATCATTGAAAGAATATTTTAAAAATCTGAAATATTTGTAGCCGAAACTTGCTGAAGCCAAGAACTGATCTAAATAGATCATTAATATAATACATAAAAGATGGTTTGTTGTGATCAGTCTCTTCCTCCTCACACAAATCAATTATCTTCTGCTTGTGTTGTTGGATCATTCCTCTCTGTCTGAGTTTTTAAATTAGAAACAAAGCTGGCGGTGTCTTAACCTTGAAAGAGCCCTTGGCTTGCAAATTGTAGTAAAAAAAGATATGATATCCTGGTGTGGGTATCAAAGCCACACACCCTTACAAAGGTTTCCTTCTCCTCCGCAATCCATTCTCCATCTTTCACAGGGGGAAAAATGTGTTGAACTGCTCGAGAAACCTGTTACCTTTCACGGGAATGTGAAATGTATGGTGGCTAAAATCAATGAAGTCTGTAGTTATACCGAAGTTCCCCAATTAAACATATGGGTTTCTGCTTAGGACAGACAAACGTGCTCAGATTCTTGTTTGGATTGTCATGTAGCTCCACTGGGGACAGGAATAATGACACTACTTGAAGAGATGTCCCATTACACGTCAGCTGTGCAATGCCCTGGATGGGATCCCACTCCCAGGAAGCAAATGAGAGTTCATGGCTAGGAACAGAATTCAGATTGGGCTGCACATTGTCTGTGTCCAGATAGATCTAACCCACAACCAGGGCTGGGAAATACCAGCTATTCAGGAAGTTTTACCTTCAGTTTTTTTCTGAGGGTTTTACAGCTACAGCTTTTTCTGCCATAGCATGTTCAGTATCACAAATGGAGATCAGAGCCCTCAAAAATGAGGTTGCAGGATGCCTTTGCTCATACAGTTTTCACTCCTGGAAAACCAGCTTCAAACATACAACATACATTTTCATGGCAACAGGCCATGAAAGGCAGCAAACTGTGGGGTCTCCCCTAATCCCTTACAGACAGTGCTGCACACCATAAAAACACCAGGGAGCTGGACAAGTTGCCTTGAGGCCAAGCAACAGGAACAGTCCTGTCTTGGAAAGCCAGGTTGGAGCACGTGGGTATTTTCTTCAGGGGAGGCCAGAAGCAAAGCTTTTGAGAACCATCACAATTTGTAGCATGAGGCCAGGGTATTTACCTCACAGAAAATATCATCACCTTGCAGCACTAAACCCTAACTTTGCTTCAAGCAATAACAACTTCAGAGGTTCAATACCAAGGCAGTCATTAAGATGAGAGGATGTCATATAACAAGGAACTCAGCATCTGATAGATCTGATTAGAATATTTCTCATTTCTTGGAAAAAAATTTAAAAAGGAAAAATAACCCAATCCTAGAGAGCTTTTGATACTTTTCCTAGTAGGAAAGTTTAAGTTTTAACTAACCTTTTTTGGCTTGGGGGAATAAGCATATTTTTCAGGGTTCTGCCCCACTGGATTTTTTTTTGTAAATTAAAAGCTTGATTTTACACCCTGAGTTCCCAAATAAAGGTTATTTGAAGATGCTGGGAGCAACAGAGCTGATATTGTTATGGATCATTAACTTTAGAGATATCTTTGTTTCACTGTGCCACATAGGTCTATCTCCATGTGAAAAGAGAAGGTAAGAAGACCAATTTAGCTTGGTGGAATCCCACTAATCAGAAACTACCTTGTTCCTGCAGTGTGGATGTCACTTTTGTTTACATCACTGTAAATCCAGAGAAAATCTATTGAAGACAGGGAAGAAAACGTAGCTTTATAACAATCTAAACAAAATCGGAGTTGATTCTAATGCCTTTATTTCTGCTCACTGAAAATCAAGGGAGGTTCATTCTTTAAAGGTTCAAAGAAAGCCATTTGTCATTTTCTACTGTAAATTCAGTAACAGGAACTGGTCTTTGACTTTTGACTTTAACAAGTATTTTACAAGCAGCCAGCAAAAAATGTCTAGGAGCAGATATGCCTGTCATCTGAAACACATGAGATGAGAACGGAGCGTGGTGTGTACGGTTATTAGACCGGCTGCCTCTTTCCCACCCCAGGAAAACAATGAGCGGAAGTGTTACCCCCTGGATCTGGTCCAGCTTCCACTAAAGTCAATGGGGAAAAGACCAAAAATCTCACCTTCTCTGGTGGAAGCTGGATCAGGCCCCAAGCGAAGAAAAACCTGCAGATCTCGACCAGAGAGCAAAGCAGTCCCACACATCAGTAACGCGTTCCTGTAAATCCTGTGTACGCATAAGATGCTGTATAATTTTGTAACAAGTTTGTATACAAAGCCTGTAATAAATTTGTTAAGGTCTAATTCTCTTTTCACTGTAGCCAGGGATGGTTTTATTGTCGACTTTGGCCATGGCACAATGAATTCAAAATTCCTATCCAATTCTTTTCTGTTTGTGTTAAGTAATTAAACAAAATATTCAGCTCTCAATGCCAGTTTAATTTAGGCATTCTAAAAATCACTTCCATTAGGCAGATCAGATGTTCTGTCAATATTGTTTTGCCAATAGATCTTTATAAACACACATTTTATTTAGATTTTCTCCCAAATGACCAAATGCTATTCTGAAATTGCCTGTCTGTGTCAAACTGTATTTTCTCCGCTTTTTCCCCTTAGTTTTTTTCCAGTCCATTTAGTAACAGCAAAAAAATG
>WAAG01091288.1:0-21516 GCA_013390105.1 Tichodroma muraria
GTATCTGCTGTTCCCATCCCTCACCTTCTCAAAAGAGCTTCCTTTGTGGTAGGGAAAGATGTTTTGGACAGAACTGAATAACTACGTCAAGAAAATAATAAGGGACCAATAAGAAACAGCTAGTAATAGAAACCATTAGTCACCAGAAGTGGAGTGAAGCTACATAAGTTATGTCTTGCAGAGATAACAAAGGCACAGAGCCACACTGAGATGGGTGGTGCATAGAAAAAGAGGGGGGAAAGGTCCTTCAGCTGCATATTTCAGCAAGACAGACATCAAAGAAAGANAGCTGCATATTTCAGCAAGACAGACATCAAAGAAAGAATAATTTTTTTTCTCGCTATTAGGATAAATCACATTGTGAAAACAAGACAAATAATTTGCTTCAAATATCAATAGGAACACAATGTTGATCTCACAAGGAAAAAAAGCAGGTGAAATAATGGAAATGGAGGACAAAGGAGGAGATGATATTTTTACAATTGAAGAATGGAAAAAAAATGCAGAGCATATTAAAAAATCTAGGCATAAAATTACAGATCCAGTAGTGATTTGGCTGCCTTTTTCTTCCTTCTAAATTATCAAAATCATGGATAGCTTCTTATGTAGGGACTGACAAAGTAAGCACTTACATTTAGGTGGGAGGAGGGCGAGGAGAATGATCTGGACAATTTCTACATGGCTGTTCAACTGATTGCTTCAGGACGTCACAACAGTTTTCATCCCTCAGATGAAAAGCTGCAGGTTTCCATTCTAAGGAGAACTTTACTCTGATAAACACTGGACCAAGCACTCTGTGTTTATATTCTGTCACTGGGTGCTAATATCACAAAATAATTTTACATTGCCCATTGATATTTTTATCTTGCATAAGTCAATTAAACTGAGGCATAAAAAGTAAACTGCCAAAAGTAGATGTTGGGGCTGCACTAGCAAATATTTATAGCTGTACTGAAAACTTAGATCACTGGTTTTAGGAAGAAAGTCAGATATCATGTTGCCAAGTCAGGCTGTTCTCTTCCTTGTAAGTAAACCTGGTGAATCTTTTTTCTTGTTGTTGTTATTTGAGAGTTTTATCTTTTTTTTAAATAAGGTGTTAAGCACCGGGCCAAAACAAGTTCTCAAATAAAAGCAGATTATTTCTCAAATATTTTTATGCTGGGCAACTTTCATTGTAGAAGGTAATTTCTATACAAAAGAAAAAAAAACAAAAACAAAAACAAAACAAAACAAAAAAACAGGGAAGTATGAAGTTATCAACCAGTACTGTATTTGAAGACAATATTGAGGTTTCTCTGAATTGCTTGGTTACTCAGATCTTTCTTTTCTTGTTTTCCAATTTAAGCAGAGTAAAATAGATGTGGTTGCTGGCACTCACAGAGCTGCTGCCTTCCATCACCCCAACTGAAATGCACTTAAGCAACAGGAGGAGTGTGTGTTCACATGAAATTTTACTGGCCTAAGCTGGTTTTGGAAGGATAGATGATCCAGCAGTAGATAAACAGGGATTTTTGCAGTCACATCAAGAAGGCAATTTTAGTAGCTGTTACACCTTTAGCATTAAGTATTTTTTTTAAAACTCTTGCAAGAGAATACTGAAGATGTGAAATTTCAGTGTAGATGGATGACATAAGCAGCCATGGGCATTTTCTGGTTTTGAACAAAATTTTTTACCTAAAGTTCATGAAAAGTGTGACTGATCTACACATTGATATTCAACTGCTGTGCTTCATGCATACCTTTATTTTAATGGAGTGAAAACACACGTTTCTTCTACTCAAATATGAGATCATCGCTACTGTATATTTTTATCATCACTACTGTATATTTTTGCTGTGAAAAATTAAATAGATTAAAGCCAAAAAGACAACTTAGACTGTCTGAACCGCACATCTCAAGAGAGCTTTCCCTCCCCCCAGTCTGCATAAGCAGTGGTGACAGCTTTGCCACAGTGGCATTCACAACTGGCCTCAGGCACTACGGTTTGTGATCGCTGCAGTTGATGTGGTAGATTTAACCTGAGATATGATAAGTTAAAATAAACAGGGTGTGATGGAACTGACAAAACGGGCATCTGGAAAAAAACACTATGGTCGTGATAAAAGAAAAAAAAAAGAAGGATATTATTCAATACAAATCTTCAAAGACTGTGTTTTTCAACATGTATTGATAGATTTTAGCTTTACTGGCAAAATTAATTTACTGGTATTGAAACAGAGTTTCAATATTTATAATTAGATTTAGCTCTGACTGGAACACTCTGAATCCAGCCATTCCTACCAGTGTTTCCTCTGTGAAGTCTATAACTAAGAGTCAAAAATATATTTTTAAATAGCCACAACTGCATGGAAATACCTGTAACAGATAAACTCTGCTTCCTCACAGTGCAGTCTTTCCAATTGCAACTAGGAAAAGAAGTGGTGCCTGGTTCACTTTTACCACTTCTCTCAATGCTGCTGAGATGGTAAAATTTTCCATTGCATTGATCAGCATAGGCAGGGGAATTACCAGACGATCTTCTTACGTAGCCCTACCAGTTATGAAGGAACCTGCATTTGTCAGTGCAAAAAAGCAGGAAATCCACGTGCCACACCAGCTCTGTTTCAGCTTTAGCCACACACTGAGGTGCCAGTTCCGAGATTTTGCCTACCTTAAAACTTGTATTCCACCAAATTCCTGTTAAGATAGCAGGAACCTCAGTCAAAAGGATCACAGGTTAGAAATTACTCACTGCTGTTTCAAGGTTAAAAGCCTTCACATGAGAATCACTTGGGAAGTTCTGTTTACTGGGGCTGTCATTGCCACACTTGAGGAGTTTTGGTGGAAAAGCTGCTTCTAAAAAGCATCTTTACAAACCCACATGTCCCAAGTGTGGGACAATGTGTAGTGCAGGATGGCCAGATTGGGACCGGCTGATGCCTTTTTACATGATCTGCATTTTCCTAGCTCAAGGTGACACTCTGTTACTCACATTGATGATTCAAAAATCATGCATATTGTGAAAACTGTGAATTCAGGAGGTCAAGGGCATGAGATCTAAGCAGAAAAAATGAGCAAATAAATCTATGAAAATAATATTCAGAGATACACAGTTACAATCACAAGCACTTTTCCATTTCTTTTCTTCCAGTTGGCCACGTTGTTGATTAAATTAAGCTGTGCATAAAGATCAGTTATGAAGGATGCTACAGATGAAGAGTATTAGCTCAGGAAGAGAATCTTAATAAATTGCAAATGCAATTTATTTTATATTAAAATTTAATCAGATTAATCTATTTCTAATACTGCATGCTAACAACTTGGGCATATAGTCCCTCCCCTGATATTACTGTCACTCTCATAATGCTACTTGATTTATGTGATATTAAGCAGCAGTTGCAAGACAGACACATTAGAGTTGCAACTGTCTCTAAAATGCTTATTAAGAGAACTGTATCGTTTTTCAATTGTGTTGTAAAATTTCTATCAGACATTTTACAGCCAAAGTCTTAGAGCTAAAATACAAGCAATAGATTCTTTAGTTACTTGCTTCATCCGTTGTAATAAAGGAAGCAATAAAAATAGCAGGCACGTGGACAAAGCCATTGTCTTCCAATATTTGTCTGAATTTATTTGACATCACCTCTTTAATACCAGATTGAGTTTGGTCTCATGACCATTTAAGATAAGAGAGAAAAAGAACTTCCCATCATGCAGGCACATGGGGCTCTCCAGAGCTGTAGCTCCAGGCTCGCGAGGAAGGTCAGGGTGGAAAGGGACTGGGCTTCAGCACAGTGAGTGCTGAAAGGAGAGAAACTGCTGGAGGGGAAGTTTCTGCAAAAGGAAACGCCAAGAAACCTTTTAATTCTCAGATGCTGTCACAGGAAGGTCAGCCACATCCAGGCTTTGGATCTCTCCTAAGAAAGATAAATCTTGGTTTCAAGAAAGGGACGCAACAGTTTTGGAATTGGTTCCCAAGCCACGTGCCTTCTGTGCAAACCCTCTGAGCCACGTCCCACACTACAGCAGCAGGGTTTATTGCCAGCACAAACACCCAGTAGTGACAACAGGCTCCAGACTGGAAGAAGAGTGTTTGTCCTTCCAGCTGGATCCAAATGGAGACAAGCACTGCTGGGCAGCACCACACCTGAGCATTGCCAAGGAACACACGGTATCCCCACGTGACGCTGCATCCAAAGGTAGCAGGTGTACTCCCTGAGCTGGGAGTGCTAAGGGCTCTCCCCACATTTTCCAGCTCTTTTTCCCAACCTATCTTTGTGCCTCCTACCTGCCAGACCTGTACTGGCACTTGGCAGCTCACCCCCATGAGCCAGCTGGATCTCACCAGGGGCATAATCCCATTAATGCTTCCACTGGGCTCCATGACTGAGCAAGAGTAGCCCCTGGCACAAGAGGATTCACTGCCCAAAACTCAGAGGAAAATGCTCAAGAGGAGCAGTGTCTACACCTCTGGTAGCTACGGGTGGGTGTCCTCTTCCATCTTCAGTGCAGATTCAAACATACTTTTACTCTCGATCACTGGTCAATGCTCCTACTTGTCATGGTTTAACCCAAGCCAGCAAATCCCAACACAGCCAATCACTCTCTTCCCCCACTGGGCTGGGAAGAGACCTTGAAAGGTAAAATAAAGAAAACTTGTGGGTTGAATTAAAAACAGCATCATAACTTACATAAAATTAATCATAATCATAATCATAATCGTAATTACAGTGATAAGAAAAATAGCAAAACTGTAAAGAAATTCCAAGAAAAACAAGTAATGCAAATGAAAACAATTGCTTACCATGAACTAACTGATGCCTAGTCCTAGTCTTTGAGCAGCAGTCCCTGGACAGCTTTCCCACTACTTCATTTGCTGAGCATGACTCAGCATGGTTTGGGATACCCCTTAGGTCAGCCGGGGTCAGCTTTCCCCAGCTCTGTCCTCTCCCAGTTTCTTGTAGCCCCCAGTCTCTACACTGGTGGGGAGGGGTGAAAAGCTGAAAAATCCTTGATTTTTACCCTAAACACTTTGTGTAAGCACTGCTCAGTAACAATTAAAACATCCCTCTGTTACCACCATTATTCTCATGGTAAATCCAAAGCACACACTGTACTGGCTACTAGGAAGAAAATCAATTCTATCCCTGCTGAACCCAGGACACCAAATGAATTGCAGGACTGTATTCATGTTAATCACACAATTGCCAATAGAAAAGGCACTGGAAGATTTTAAAAGTTGTAAGAAATACCACATTCTTCTTACTTCTCAACAACATCTTCGTCCCTAAGTAGCTACAAAGATCTGCAGCGTAACTCATACGTTGCACATGGAAATATCCCTGCCTTGTGTAGCTTCAATAGAGATTTAGACTTTGTTTCAGCTGCAGGTAATAGTTTACTTCTGTGGTTACAAACAGCCTGCTCAAGCTCAAGCCACGGGGTAGCACCACAATTCTCTGCTGTAAAAAGCTCTGGTTGCGAATGAGAGGAAGAAATACATACCAATTAATTAATTACCCAGTTAATAACCCAGAATGACTCTGACAAATGAGATCTTCCCATGCATTATGGTGCCTGAGCAAAGATCCCTTCCCAGCACAGCTGGCACTGCTGTCCCTGAGCTCTCTGAGCATCTGCCAGGACAAGAGCACAGCTACAAGCAGGACCTCCCTTTCTTCATCTCATAACTATCTGTCACAAGTCACTGTAAAATAAAATAAGGGGACCCAGGAGAATGAAGTCAGCAAAGGCATTTATCCATCCTTTATACTGATAGATGAAGCTAAGACATTATAAAAATGGCCTAGCGAATATTTAACCCACACCCAGCTGCTTGAATGGCTGCTCCTACCTGCACTTGTCTCCAGGTGTTACTGTTTGCTCACATTCAGTCCTAAATCAAAAGGTACTAAAATAAAACCCTCAAGAAAAAAAGATAAAAAGAAGGCAGAAAGGAAAACGTTAAACACCAAGAATTACACCTGTAGTTACAACAGCTTCCTTCCCTGCGGCAAGGCGACAAACTCGTCTGCTCTCATTTTCCCTTTTCTGACCAAGGGGCAGTTGGCTGATTTCACACCATCTTTATTTGAACATTAATCTAAAAGCCAGCTGATGTGCTCCACTGCCCCTACATGCCCTCAGGATACCACCACGTGGCTGTCTCAGCTCGGGCAGAGGTACAGCTGTGTGCTCCCCAAAGTCACCACATGGCTGTGGCAGTGTAAGCTCTCCCTGTCCCAGCTGTCTGCACACAGGTTCCTACCCCACACTAAAGAGAGCATGCTCAGCTTTCTCGTTAAGGGCATTCCTTTGCCATGGATGCTGGAAAAAGCCACAATTTGTCATGTGGGAGGCTGACATACAGAAGGATGTCTTCCCGCCTATCACCTCCAGTTCTGATTTTCACCCCGAGATCCAAAACACCCACAGGGAAGATCCTCACTGGCATCTTTTTCCCTTGGCCTATCGTCCAGAAAAGCTGTCACCCAGACAGGGAAGTGACCCATTTAACAGTTTTAAGGCTGATGTTGGATGTACGATGCTCTACCCACATTTCAACAAAGAAAGGTAGCAGGGCATTTTCCAGGTGCCCTTTTCATCACACTCATGGATCCAGAGGGAATCTGGCAGATAAATTTAGTGAAACTGGCTCTGGCCTCACAATGCCATCCATCAGCTCAGGCCTCAGTGGAGCTTCATGGGCTGCTGAGTAATTTCATGAAGGCAGCATATTATAAAAGCATGGGTGTTATTAAAAGTAAGTAGATTTGTCTGAGAGTAAGCACATATTTCATGACAACACAGCACTATTTAAAGAACATTTTTTTCATTGCCCTCCTTCAGAAGAAGGGTATTATTTGTTTTAAAATGTAGCTCAGAATACCTCTCTAAAATCCATAAGATACTATGGAAGCGACAGGTCCGCGATGAATAGCTTCACCTCCAGACTAATTTCTGTTTTATTCCCCAAGTGAAGCACAGAGCAGCAAGCTTTATACAGAACTGAGTTAAAAGTAGAAGATTTAAAATGAGCATTGTGGTCATGCACAGCTCTGAAGGAACTGTAAGTCTGCTTTCTAAATACGGATAAGTGAAATATAAAAAAAATCCCCAAAACAAAACATGAATGTAACAGGAACATTTATGAAGATGTAATTATGAATTACATTTATGAATATGTAATTAAAAGCAGGTGGGTGTCATCCCTGCTTTCCAAACTAAAATAACAAAAGAAATTATGTCAGGTTGTGGACTTATACTTGCACTCTCAAGTATTTTAGTTTTTTTTCATGAAGGTTGGTTTCAAGTCATATTTGGCCAAACTTTTCAAAACACGATAATAAAATCATCACATCACACATTATAAACTGTATTTTAGGACACCATTTACCCCCTCCTCCTTAAAATTAAAATATTAATAATTAGAACAGAGATTTTTTGTCTTTAACTCACTGTGAATTTTTGCCATGGAGTATCATAAAACTCCTGAAACAGAGACTAAGGAGAAATGCTGAGTTTCCTACAGCATGTACTACAGTTTTATTAACCTGAGTTGCCAAATCCTGAGAAGATGCAGTTCAGGACAACTTTAGTTGTGCTGGTGTCCAAACTATTTTTAAATACTTTGATGATCAAGTGCTCATTCTTTTATTAATCTTGTTGTTAACAACATTATCAATCTTTATAAAGCCTTATTATCATTACTGCAGCAATAAGATAATCTTAATATTTATTATTCATTTTAAAGGGATAATGAAATCTCTAACGAGCTATAGGGATGAAAAGAACCTTGCTCAAAAGTCCTCCTCTGAAAAGGTCATTCTTATCAGCAACTCTTCTATATACTTAAAACTGATTGTGGCATTCAGCAAGTTTCATTTTTTCAGCTAAATTATTCAACACCTGTAGGAAGCCATTCTGAAAGCTTTTTACGCAGCATGAGATGAAGCACAAGTGGTACAGGGACGAATATTTGAAATGGCAAAGTTACTAAGGCATCTGAACATCCAGCCAAAATTAGTGCCAGAAAGAAAAACAGCTGGCTAAACTCAAGGAAAAGTCAAGAGAAGCAGGCAGTTAGAAGACAAACAGACTCCAAGCAAAGCATAGTATTTTCAAGGGCACCTCTCCTCAACACTGATAAATCACTTTCTTTATAGAATTTTTTTTTTTTTTTTTTTTTTTTTTTTTTTTTTTTTTTTTTTTTTTTTTTGTCCTGTTCGCTGCTTATTTAATGCCTATGCATGAAAGGGTGCAGCCTTTGGAATGCTGACCCCTTTCAGCACCAACCACCTTGGCCCTGCAGGAATTACTGCTGCTGTATTTCCACTCCTCAAGGAGAAAGGGCACTCATCCAAAACCTTTCCATTGGTAACCCAGCAGCCCTCGTGTCTGGGCAAGCCAAGGGCTGATCCACCACCAGTATCCTCCAGAGAACGGCTTCTCTGTGCCCAGCTCTTGGCAACTTTCTGCACAGCTCAGGATCGAAGGGCAGCTCTGGGCTGGTGAAACATTCCAACACCTACAGCAAGTGCCACGGAAGTGAGGGACGATGCCCTGACAGTGGCTAGGGCATGCTTCGTGGAGAGAAAATACCACCAGGTAAGCAGGTCTTCGGAAACTGAGAGCACTTTTGCCAGGAAAACAAAACAACATCCAATCTCTACTATTAATAATCCATTTCCCTTTTCATTAGATACTTAACCGTAGCAATGTCACCAAAAGCAAACCAAAAAACCAAGGAAAAACCCTCCAAACAACAAGCAAAAAGCAGCCAAATCCACTGCCACAATCACCAGGTATACACAAACACAAAATCAAACCCTGTGCCAGCTTGTGTCATGTTAACAACGGGAAAAGAATTCTATACCTCGACACATTAAATTTTCAGATCTCACTAAGCAAGCACAAGAGATTTCTGCAGCATTTTCATGTTGCTGTCATATTTGCATCAACTTCCTTTTGAAGTTTCTATGAGAAAACGCAGAGATTAAAGATCAACTGATGCTCTCGTGCAAAACACTGAAGTGCAGATAAGTGAGGATTACCAGGCTTACATTTGGCTTTGCAGGGAAACACAGCATATGAAACTTTTGAAAATACCAGTTAGGTTGTCAAAGGCAGGACTATAACTATTGTAATCAGACTTTTAAGAGGTTATCTGATGAAAATACATCACAATAAAATGCAGTGCACCTTAACAAAAATAATGTCAACATAGACTCGTCTTTAAAAATAAAAAAAAACAAAAACTGAACTGATTTTGAATCTATATCCTAAACCAAAGAGATGGATAGACCAAGACTGGGTCTAAAAATCTAAGCAGAAAAGTAATTTTCCTCAAAAGAATAGTAAACTTTCCTAAGGAAATTGATGTGCTGCATTAATTTTTATCAGCTGACCTCTGTAATACCTTCCTAAACTCCGTAAGACAATTATGAGCTTCCACATTAGAAGTGAAAACATCACTGAATCTTTTAACCTTCCAGAAATGAGAAAATAAAGTAACTTTTTAATTAAAGATAGAATTTGACAACCTGAAATTATTTAATTTTTACATCAATATTTCGCATTATGTTCCAGTGATATTTTCCTTTATCATTTATGCTTTAATATCCTAATGCAAAATATATTATCAGCAAATAATTAACTGGATCAAAAATATGCAAACTACTGGCAAAATTTTAAGTGTAAAGTTAGGAATCATTTTATGTTCCTCAAAGTAAAAGATTTTTTACTTTGAAGAAAGTAAAAAAGGCCAGAACTAATTTTGCATTTTATTTTCTTTAAAAAAAAAAGTCACAAATAGAAGTTATGTTTTAAAAGAAAAAACCCACACATCATTAAACACTTAAATATTTGAATTCCCTTAAATAACTGAGTTGAGCTTGTCAGGTTTCAGTTGATACACTACAAAAATAATTTAGTACTAAAGGTTCATCTGTGGAAAAGGAAAATGAGGTAAGTTCTCTTCGCTGTTTTAAATAGATTTTATAGGCTTTAAAAAAATATGTTTGTTTGTTTAATGTGTACATTGAATTCTTCTAGCACACAAACAGACACTTCTGTGTTTCAGCTCTGCTGGGGAGGAGCTGTGGGAAGTAGAATATCCTGGAGGGGGACAGCTTGGGGTATTTATGGGCAAGGCTGGAATCAGAAGATACCAAAGACGAACCTTGCAAGATTTCTCACAGAACTTCAGAGACCTAAGACTGTCTAACACTTCAGAAGCTTTCCTGCCACCATGGCTTCTTGTCTTGGTGCTTTGTCAGGAGCATCTCAATGATGCTCGAGGGCAGAAGCTGCACTGGCTCCAAGTGGATTTGCCGGACCTAACCCACACCTGATCCATCAGCAGGAACGCTGCCACCGTTGCAATGCCTCACTGGATCAAATCCCTCAGAGCAGTCCCTAGTTTCACTACAAGGAAATAAACACACAAACCCCCCACATCAGCAAAGCCTGCCCTTGTTGGAGCGTGTAAAATAGAAGCCTCTCCGAGTCCCTCAGAGAGAGAAAAGAATGTAGGGATTGAATTAAAGCCTTTAGAGAAACTAAAATATATTAAGTCACGTAGGCATGAAGCAGAAGTGTAAGTTTTAGTTTTAAGTAAGAATATATTTTAAGTGCCTTAAGAGAGTAAAAAGCCCTAAAGCCTAGTTTAAAGTTCAGTAACTTAGCTCCAGACGTAACGAAAACCTAGCAGAACATCGCCTGCATTCCTAGATAAAAACAGATAGAACCATTCAGGTGAATACATAGAGCTATATGCGGAAATTATGTGTAAGAACTGACACTGCATTTGTACTTTAGAATTAAGCCCTAATAGGTATAGAAAGAATGTTTTAAAATTGTGTTTTTAGCTGATAGGATGATTTATGAATAAAAATCCCCTATACTGGGGTGCAAACACACATGTACACGCGCACGCACACACACGCACAGAAGAAGAAAGAAGAAGAATGAAGGAGGAGGAGGAGAAGAAAGAAGGGAGAAGGGGGAGAAGAAGAAAGAAAAAAAAGTGGGGGAGCTGCTGCTGCTCCTGCTCCTCAGGACTCTATGCCAGAAAGCTTTAATGCAGACTTTCAATATTTTGAACTCTTAGCTTTTGAGACTGATGTATTCATGTAATAAACAATTTTACAGCAACCAACAACTGCTCTTGTCTCTTTGAAGACCCAAGCCTGTGAAAAACTCGACATGCCCTGTCTTCTGCCCGCTGTGACAGCTCAGAGTTCAACCCACAGTACACAGGAGTGCCCCCACCACCTCTCCCCACGCTCTGCTGTGCCCCTGAACCCCCTTCTCCATCCACTCCATCAGCACTGTGCCTGGGCTGGCCCTGCTGCCTGCACAGGTTTCCTGACAGCACGTCACTCGCACACAGCATTTCCTCTGTCTCGCTGCCAGGTTACCCCAGCTCACCCTGGCACAGCTCACCCGTCCCCGGTGGGATGACACTGCTCTTTCCTGGCTCCTGTGCTTTTTCCACCCAGTTGCCCCCAGGAGCTTTGGCTTTGCTGTTCTCTTTGGTGATCAGGCACAAGATTGTCTCCTACTTAAATCACTGCTTCCCAGCTCCACTGACCTTGTTAGATCCAGGTTTCTAAGTTGTATTCCCGTTCAGACCACACAGGTCCTGCAGAACAGGCACTCAGCTGACAGCACTGCTGCCCTGCCTTGACTCACGACAGATCTGCTAAGCCACCTTGTCTGAAAATTTACTGCCGCAGAAGCTGGTTGTTCTTTACTTATTCTTTTCTGCTCTCTTGACAAAAGACTTAAGCCAGCTGTAAAACCCGCCAGCAGAGAACATGCCCTGGGCAGTGGCTCACTCCCCTCCACTCCCTTGCCCCAGGGGCCTGACTGCAAATATCAGGACAGCAAAGTTCAGCCCAACACTATTAACAGGTGCTTTCCAAGTGTCTCTGGAGGAAAAGGGAAAGAAAAAAAAAAAAAAGAAAAAAGATGTAATAAACCCAAAATCTATATACTGCTACCATACAGCCAGAAAGCTGATGAGCCTCACTACAAGGAAAAGCAAGGGAAGAGGGGGAAGCAAGCACTAAAACAGGGAAAATATTTATCAACTATCTTTCTTCTATCTTAAAAAATACTTTATCATTAAAATATTTATAAAAAACAGAGGCTTTTAGAAAACTAATGTCTTGTAAGAAAGAAACGCCCTGTCCTCTCAAGTATAACAGCAATTCCCAAAACTTTAATAAACCAATTAACTAAAACTAAACAAACTAATTTGTAGAGAGGTAAGACTCTGGTAAGAGAAGACGGGATGCTAACACACACATCTCCTAAATCCCATGCTTTATGGGAATCTATTCTGATGCACTACAGGCTTAGACACAATTTTACATTGCAGGTTAAATCTTGGCCATGCTTGGAACGCTGGTTCAAAATGTAATGGTGTGGTGCAATCAGCAGTGGGAGTGTTTGGAAGCAGGCACTTCATTTGAACACTTTTCTAAATTTCAGCAGAACACAACCCTTGAAACGAAGAACAGTCCCACAGTCCACCTGAGTGGCTCTTGGGTTAGAGTGGGCAAGTAGTGACTGCAACAGGCTGGTCCACTCCTAGCAGGTAAAAAAGAAGCTGCCTTTCTAAACTATCATTGCAGCAGTGTCCAAGAATCTTGTTCTAAATGTAGTGAAGAGATACTTCGGACAAATGATTTCCAAAGGCCATGGAACCTGAAACGATCCGGTATGCTTAGAAGGAGCCCAAATCTGCCTTATCCTCTTCACTACTCTTGTGTCAAGTCAGGAAAGTATTTCCAGTGCCAAATATTGTCTTAGGAGCTCCCATAGTGGCCCTACAGGGCACAAGGCAGGATTATGCCCAACTATCAGCATCCCTTTGGGTGAGCAGAGCGGAGCTTTACTGAGAGAGGAGGAAAGCCCAGCCTAACCACCACAGCCTCCAATAGAGGCTGTCTCTCCTACAACACACCTCAGCATGAAAAGATGGCACACAGACGACCTAGAAATTGCTCATTGCCTGAAGTTCAGCAGGAAAGATACAATGGAGGATGCCAGTGGTGCAAACTACTCTGTTTCCTTTTCCCTCATTAAGCTATCAAATGCCAGCAGCAATTTGATATCAGCTGTTGCTATCAGCTGATAGCTGATTACCCTATCAGCTGTTGCTGTTTTAGGGTAATCTTTCTTTGACATTTTCAGTGAGAGATAAATTTTTTATCTGCAGTTATTGCAGATTTTTATGATTGTAAAACACCATTTTAGGTCACTGTTTCCTTTGACATGTTTATGAAAAAGTAGGATGCTTATATTCCCTCCTTGCTCTCAATGCCACTCAAAGAATCAAGACAAAAGTGCAAAAGTGTGAACTGTGAGCAAAACTACAGTTTTCTTCATTTAAAATAAAAAAAGCTAAGGAAATTCAGAGTCTCTGAGTCCTTTTAAATGTACCCATATTTCTGCACTGAGACAGAGCCACTCATGAGGGATGTTGATCGATGTCATTTATAGGTATAATCTGGAAGTCCCACACTTAAATTTCATAGCATTTTAAACACCAAATGATAATGCTGCAGTGAAAATGCTCTTGCAGATAGCTTCCTGTATATAAAAGCAATCTGTGGATAATGTTGATTGTGTTACTTGATTCCTTAACAGAGAACTTTATTTCACTACTTCAAATACCTCTGCACTTTAAATACCTTCATACAACAACACAGAAGAATTCAAGACAGCCTGAGTGTAATGTTGGTACCTCTAACCTTTTTGGAGGTCCTCCTACAGCTATTCATTTATTCATTATTTCCTATTTTTTTTTTTTTTAAGTAGTGATGTTGACATTTGTATATTAAAATGTTTAAATATTAAACCTCACTTTCCATCCATAATTAGAGAAAAACAGACATACATAAACTGAAGTTTTCAAGAATAAAAGAGACACCAACCTCAGAAACATATGTCCTGCTCACTGAATGAAGCCAGGTCCTCTGGGATGAGGTAGAAAGTGATAAATTCAGGGTCCGGAGTTGACAACACAACAACAATATTAAGTACTCAGATCTGAAAAGACAATGGTCTTTTTCAAAGTACTTTCTGGAATGTGCATTTTCTCTGCTTTCTTTTTCTAAAAATATTTCCCATTATTCTTACAATAAGAGACTAATGACAATAAGAATAATTTTCTCAGAGGCTGAATTATGCTTCAGTTTCTAAGTGTTTTGAATCTATGCATGAATAAAAATAGATTTTTCAAACAAAGTGCTTTAATATCAAACATACCAAGATAATGAAAGAATCAAGAAATTCTGTCTTTTTCTATCAGTCTTAATTTAACCACAGAAATCAAGCATTTCATTTATTCCTTGCGAAACTACTAAAAGGTATTAAAAGCTGCTGTTACTATTTGCTGTTGGTACACCACAGACACTAAAGTTCACACCATATGGCCAGAGAGGAATTTACTGAGGAAACCTTTACTGCCATACCTAAGAGGGATATTCACATTACCATAGGTATCTTACCCCAGAACCACCCAGAGCTCAAACCCCTGCTCTAGTAGTGACTGCAGTGACAAGTATGGCATTTGCCCAAATAAATCCAGGAATTCACCACTGGAATTCACACTCTGAACAATAATTTGTGGGACAAGGCTGAAGATCGCAGTGATCCACAAGATCAGTTATTTGAATTTCATTTGAGGGGAAAAAAGCCCAATAAGCCTAAAAGATGAGTAACCTGATGTCCTCAAAACCATTTCACCTGTGGAACAAAGCCATACTAACAAGAGAAATTTCCCAAAACTTCCACCTTTCTTTGAGGAGTATTTTCTACCAGTTAATCCAAAAAATACATACTTTCTTGTTCGTTTGTAAGTTTTTCTTTGTTTTTGTGGTGGTGGTGGTGGTGTTTTTTGTCTCACAGGTCTGGCATTCCTGAAAATAACACTCAACAAGAAGGATGGAGGGGATTTCCCTTGGGTGCGGCGCTACAGCCTGCAGACCAAAGGAACACCACCCCAAGGAACGGCTGTAGAGCCAGACCCACTCAGACTACCAAGAAAACAACATCCCCCGCAGAGTGTTTTGCACAAGCACTCTGCCATCAGGCCAAGGTAGGACAGGGAGCTGTTAAGCTCCTTTACTGGGCACAGAGATTCTCAGGGGCAGAGTCGGAGCGAATCCATCCTTACCTTGCACCTTCTCAATGAACCAACCACCTCACCCGCAGTGAGCGTCCCAGTCAACACACAATCCAGGGATCCTGGGCTTTGCAGGAGATACCTCTGAGAACAGACATGACTGACCTGCTCAGAATCACTCAAGTGAGCTTTCTGCCTCCCAAGTAGCTCCAGCAGCAGATAAGAGAGGTGCTGGCACCCAGAAACTGCTACAGTTCCTCATGTCGTAGTTGAAAGTTCACACAAAATGTCCGCAGCCATGGCACTAAACAATCTTTTCCCCCCAAAAAAGATTTTTGGTTTGTTCTTCTGACCTTTAACCAGCTAAAAGAACCCCAATTCAGCAATTTGCTTGCAGTTAATGAACCAGCTCCATGCATTCTTCAAGCAGCAAATCACACCAGCAGCACAGCAGTCAGCGCAGCCACGGCACAAACCCAAGTTGAAGATGATAGCCAAGATCCAAAGCAGCAGCAAAAGAACTGGTTATTCCCAAGCAGCACCAAAAACCTTCTTTCGTGCTCCCTGAATCCCAGAGCAGCCTGTGCTGCTGGCAGGGTGATGGGAACTGCTGCAGGGTGGCCCCAACCTACATCAGACACAGGGACCTCAGAGCCTGGTGCAGGCAGTGACAACAGGAGGGTCAGGGGCTGTGGCAGCCACGTGAGCCCTGTTTGGGGAGCTTCTTGTTCCCCATGTGGGCTCATGAAAAAGGTTCATTTTGAACCTTTGGGGAGCTTCTCAGCACAGTAAGATTTTGAGACCTTAAAGCATGACTGCTTGTTTGCCTCCCTAGCTTTCTGATCGTTTTTAATAATAAAATCAAATAGAAGCCATTTGCAATTACAGGATTAATAGGGATTGTTATTAGGTCTGAGATGTTTTGTACAATGCTGTATGTTGTTCAGGATATTATTTAATTATTATTTATTTTTACTATCCTGCATAAATTTAGATATTAATTTTAACCCTAAAAAAATGGTGCTTTAATCCTGATGAGAAATACACAAATATCGTGTGTTTTAGCAGAGGCAGCTGATTCCATTGCCAGTGTCACCCTGCTGTGACTCTCCTCACACCCACTTTAGCTCTGCCATTTCCTTCAGGGACAAGGACAGACTGAATGGCCATTTTCAGTGAAAGTACAGCCAAAGGCACGGTAACACCAGCATTACAAAGCTGCCCTCTGGAAGCATTACCCCATTCTTCCTCCTGTGCTTTGTTTTACAGATCAGCTTGTGTGAAGTTATTTGAGAACTATTGTGTAATTCAGTGAGGTGATTTTTTTAATGCACAGCTTTTCTATCTCTTTATAACATGTACAGCTTTCCTCCATTGTTACTCAATGATTCAAACAGTGAAATACAATTCCTCTGGGGAGAAGAAGGGCGGATAGAATTTTTGGGGTGACTATGGGGACCACTCCAAAAACTTCTGGAAAGTTAAAATTCCTTCATAGCATGCAATTTCTATTCTAGAAGATCTACTTGCTAAGGAGCGTGTAGCACCTGGCATTTAAATACTGATTTGGGAAAAGTATATCTAGAAAAAAATAAAAATCACAACTTGCTAGTCTTTTAGTTCTATTTAACTGTAAACCTTTTCCTTAAAAAACAGACAGCAACAACCACCACAAACAACACCCAGAATACCCCCATATTTTGAGACAAAGCATATAAAGCTTATCTATGGCAAAACTGGTTTACCTTTTTATTAGCAATTACAGGTCCTCAAGATTTACAATGTCACTTCCTTCAGGTTCTGCTCATCGTCTCAGACAGGTTTTATTTATTAAGTCCTAAAACACATCAATATAAATACATATAATTAGTCATTTGGGGTTCTTGAGCAAACCTTTTGTGTAGCTTCCTCCTCTTCCCCTTCTCCTCCAGCTTGAAAAAGAAGAATTTCAGTGTGGGAATGTTATCATATGTCTAATGGAAGCTGTAAGTTCCAGCTTGATTGAAAAACAAATCCTAAAATTTCACAATACTGAAATTAGACCATCACTACTAAGATCAGTAATAAATTGAACTAGATTCTTCTGAAAATTTTCAAGACCAGGACTGAAGTGTATCTAGGCTCGGTGATGAACCCTGCATTGTCTTTTACTCCAGTATACAGAAGACTTGCACATTTCATCAAATGCCACAAAACATGAAGAGCTGTAATGTTTGTGTTGATAAAAACACGGGGAATAAAGTAATGGGAAATCAATATTATGTTTCTGCAAAAATAGAGTAATCCAAATTCAAAATTCTTCAGCAGTAAAATATATATTTGATCTGATTAAAACCTTCAAGTTTATGTTCCGATAAGTAAGTTGGATGAGAGTTTTTCACTAGTGTGTGAAAAAGATATTTTTTAAAATAATTTTCTGTGTTCTCAGTTTTGAGGATACAAGTGCCAACATATAAATGCAAATATTTCCAAAGCAAAGGTGATATTTAATTTTACACAAGACGTTAAAATTACAACTCTTTAGAATCATAGAATGGCTTGGATTGGAAGAGACCTTAATGCTTATCCCATTCCACCCCTTGCCATGGGCAGGGACACCTCCCACTATCCCAGGGTGCTCCAAGCCCCATCCAACCTGGCCTTGGACACTGCCAGGGATGGGGCAGCCACAGCTTCTCTGGGCACCCTGTGCCAGTGCCTGCCCACCTTCACAGCCAAGAATTTCTTCCCAATATCTGACCTAATTTCTCCTCTTTCCTTTCCAGCGCAGATGTTTATCTAAAGTTTGTTACATTGTGTGCATGTCCTTAGGACAGAAAATCTGCCTGAAGGGAATGTGTAAGTGCAATTTCTGGGTTGTATGGAAACGAGCAATACAGAACTGGAACAAATCCTGATCCCTTCAGATTTACACCTCCATTTCTGTATCTAATTAGTATAGATAAGCACTCACACTTCTGAAGCAGTAGCTTTTCTGCAACTGCTTTACCCTCTGAACACTTCTTCATAACTTCTTCTGTACTAAATATAGTAAATCAGAACTGTATTTCCTGCCCTCAGCTCTCCAGCTCAGAAGGTAAAATCAAAGGCTGCGTACAAGATGGTCAGTATTTAAAAAGCTATTAAGATCCTATCCAGTCACTTTTATAAGTACTCAGTAGGGATATAAAGGCTTCATTTTTCACAGCCTTCCCCCTGGGCCCTTTTCCCTGGGACAACAGATTTCATCAGCCTGAGGTGCCAGGGAATAATTTCATGACTTACAGTAAGAGGAGCAAAAGATAAACATGCAAAGATGTGGAAACTTCCTAAAATACTGTAATACTTTCTAAAAAGCAGGAGTGTAGGAAAGTAGAGGCAAGGAAGGAAGGACATGGAGGGGGAGCTTGTACTATTGGGAAGGTGCTTATCATTACAGCTGTGAGCACCAGGACCCACCAGAGTCGGGGGTATGCCTCCCATTAAACACCATTAAATTTTAAAGAGCCACCATTAGTGCAGGGAATCTCTGAGCCAGGGTGTGCTGCAGGCCGGGTTCCTCTGACAGAACAGCACAGCTTATCTCCAGTTTCCATCTTTCCCTGGCATCCTTTACTGGAGAGTGCAAGGAATTGGGTGTTACTGAGGGAAATGGATCTTTGCTCTGACACCACACAGTCATGTTCCCAGGATGGGCAGGGCAAATGCCACAAAGGGAAGGAGAACAAAAGAAAGTCAGGAGACCAGAACAGCATTTCTTATGAGTGTGCTGTTCAATGCCCTTATTCCCTGTTTTTTAGGTATATTCTTATAAGAGAACGTGACAGAAGAGTAGCTCAGTGCGATATAAATGCACTTTTAATACTTGTGTAATTCTATGTAATTTAGGAGGATGACACGAGCAGCCTTTAGAATAAAGACTGAAATTTTCCTCCTCAATTAGTATAACAGCTTCTACCTATTGTCCAACTTCAAAATTTGAAGATTTGGCTAAGGTTTCACTAAGCACAGAGAAATGAGCCAGCCTCTGTAAAAAAGCCCAGCCTCTGTACATGCCTCTCCTCTGCTAGAGAAAGGAGGACTCGGGCACTTCACTCTAAAAATTATCACTCCTTTCTCTTTACTTTCACATGAGAAACGTGCATTTCAGATCATGGGCAAGGTATTCCATTTCCCTGATGGAGATTTTGTTTCACACCTAAAAGGAACATCACAATTATAAAACATGCAAGGTCAGTAGTGATGAGCACTGTGCAGGGAAGCACAACACAGAGTAGAAAAGCACCAAAATAAGGTATTTTATTCTCTAGGCATTACAGAATTTGAGTCCTAACATGAGCAAGGCCTCTGAGCCTTGTAATTACATTGTTTCTTTTCCCTAAATAATTACCTTTTGACTAAAATGTATTTTTCTTTATTCCCCCTTTACTTATACATATATGCTCCCCTGATAGGGAAGTGTTATTGAACTGTGAATCAACTGCAGCCAGTGAATAGTGAACTAAGTAAGCAGGAAAAATATGAACCCTGATGGAGCAACATTCTGAATTTGAGTGTGTCTTCATGACACTGTCCAATAAAAAGAAGAAATAAGTGAAAAACTTCTGCTTTAAAGAACTTTAACTCATCCATGACTATAAGTTTTCTTGCAGAGAAATGGAACTAATATTCATTACTGTAAATCTGAGTTGTGTAGGTGTGAGTATTCCACAGAATTTATTTTTTTTCCTTGGTGCAGGAAACTGAAGAACTAACCACAATCTGCACTGCACAGTTGCAACAACTGACCTGCTGGGCAGAGCAGTGAGAATGAATCCTATAAAAGAGGTGGTGATGCTGCTTTGCTCCAGCAGGTCATTAAAGCAAACATATTCCTGTTCTTCAGGCACTTGAGCAGTCCCACTGAATGCTTATGCAGGCCTAAAGTTAGGATGTGCATATATACTCATCTTGAATTCATGTTACATCTGGTTTTTATTGTACCAGAGGTACTTTTAAGCTCCCTGTGCTGGAATTGGACCACAACAGAAAGACATTTAACTATTTTTATTTTTACTGTCAGCATTTAACTATTGCTATGATCATTTTGTTCCTCCTGAGTAAAATAACAATAAGCTTTAGCCATCAGGTACCAGCCACTAGAATCTCAAGTACCAGAACCCACTCCAAGAGGCATTTCTATTCTTCAGCATCCTTGTTCTGATCTTGAGCTATGAAGTAATCTAATACTCTCTAGAAAGAAAGTGATATTTTCTGTTATTATTGTACTAGCAGGTTCTGTACTCCAGGTGAAGGGATTGCATTTCACTCTAAAACTCCTTGACCTTCATTAGTGCTTCAGGGAGCTTGAAACCCATATGGAATAACAAAAAGTTCAATAAAATACACTAGTTCATATCTTTCAGGTTTTCTGAAACAACAGGGAAAATAATAGCCATCAGGTCTGAAGATTAATTTGAAATTAAATGCTTGCAGGCAAATAGATATGATAATTGCATTAAATCATATACTGCTTGTTTTGAAAAGGGACATGAAATCTTATAATTAAATCAACATCTAGATCATATTTTAAGTTATATTATTTTAGTTAATCTATTTGAAAATAACTTTGCAAATAACCAAGGCAGTCATTAGATATTGCAATTTAATCAGCGCTTAATTTTGACATTTTAAAAAAAGGTAGATGAAGGCTTAAAATAAGATTTTCAGACATTCATAGACCAATAAAATATTCATATGTATTATGACCATGAAGGTTTTCATATTCATACCTTTCATGAAGGTATTTTGTTATACTAAGTCAGGACCATCGTACAGTGTATGTGTCATGTAGATTTACTGAAGAAATAAGATTTACATGCACAGGCACCTGGAATGAGTGAGTAAAGCCCTGCATGATTATCGTCGAAACCTAAGGGTGGGAAAGACCTCCAAGATCATCGAGCAGTGTCTCTGCAAGCATTTTACTGCAGACCACATTTTGATATCCTCTTTCTACTTATACACTTATTAACTTGGCACGTTATTAAACCAATGGCATAAAAATGACCCAGTTTTGCCCCAGTTTAGATTGAATGTTAAGGCAGTCCTGGAAATTATAACTACAATTTAAAAATGTTCCTTGTCTTGATGGGAAACAAAAGGAAGAGGACAATTTATGTCACTAGCAGCAAATCTCTCCAAACCCAGAAGCTAAAGCACTTCCACTAGCATATTCCATAGATACACATATACATTTGTATATATAATGTGTGTGTGTTTGAGAACCTATAACCCATTTCAAACTGCTCGGCAAGATCCAGAGACATATATTTACCAAAGTTGTGCTTTCTGCCTGGGAAATCTAAAATTTTTATTAGGCAATTCTATAAACATCATCCATGCCATTTCAAATATCCACTTTTCAGGAGCACTCAAAG
>WAAG01091289.1:0-14712 GCA_013390105.1 Tichodroma muraria
CAGATTAAATGCAGATTTAATTTAAATCTTAAACAATTAAGTATTGGCAAGCACCATGATGAAGTTGTCAAAATGCCATCAGTCTCAGTTATAGTCAATCCCCCTAGTAACCACCCATATGGTCCCCTAGCATTGAAAAAAATTGCTGTGGAGAATATCTGTTGTTGTGGACTCTCATGGGATAAACCTGAAGTACCACTTTTTAAGAGGTGTTTTTGCCTGCTGCTTCAAAAACACAGATTTCCTGCAATTTACAATTGTACAAGATAAAAAGTAACAGTAATGAGAGCTTTTTTACATCACAACTATGAGATAAGCCAATGGCTGAAAATTGTTTGCAGAGGATTTAGGATCCAAAGATTTAGGTTTGGGTTGCCTTTGGAGAAAAATAAAGCATACTACCTTCCTCCAAAAACCCCTGATGATTGAAAGTGCTTAACTTCCTTTGTTTCCTTTAAATATCTCAGCTTTAATCTCCTCTGAAACAAGTCTCTCCAGGTTTTGTGCCTGCAGGGACCTCTTCCTATTTATTATTAGAAGACAAATGTGAGTTCCTTCTTCAAAGGAAGACCATTTCCTGCTGGCTCATTCCATAAACCTGTCTGTCTCAGTGCTATCTGCAAAAGGCTATTTTGACCAAGCCAATAAATAAATCAGCATTTCCTCTCACTGTGAGACATGGTTATTTCCTCACACTCCTAGAAACATTTCCACCTGCATAAGTGGTTACAGCAGAGCCCCACAAATCATTCTTTTTGACAATTGCTATTTTTATCAACAGGTTTCCGCTCATTTAGGAGCATCCTTCTATTTCTATAGCACTTCAGAGACTTCCTGTAACAATTAAACAAGCAGATAAGATAGATGTTAGGATGGAATCTAGAAGAACCTCACTTAAATCAATTTTTTTCCTAAAGAGAACAGAGCAAAAGGGTCTTATTTACAGACAGAATGATAACTACGCCTCTTTCGTCACAACAAATTACTTTTCCAATATGTGATTAGAATCCTCTATTCTCTCCTCTAACATATCATGTTATGTTAAAATCTTTTTACAGAGTTCTTAAAAACCCTTAAAATTGTTGTTTCCACCCCTCTTATATGTGTCTCAAGAATTCAATGGCTTTTTTTCTTTTTTTAGTGCTTCTTCATGAAATTCAACCTACGAAATCTATTTACCTTCTATTTCCTTTATTCTCAAAAGAGAAAAAACCTCACAGAAGCTGCAAAATTTGCAGACAGCTCGTGGAAGGATATGTCCTCAGAGCTACCCTGTGCAAAGACACTGGTTCAGATTTTAGAGTCAGTACAACCATGTTAATTTACCCTTCTTCTCAGCTGGGTAATTAGCAAAGGTGGATCACCACACTCACATATTAGGAATGAGCTTAGGCACCTCAGCATATGCCCTAGAAGGCAGAAACTCATTGTTCTTTAGGATCTGCATAAACACGGGGGAAATTCTCAAAGGCATTTATCTCCAGAGATTGCGCAAGGCGCTGCCAGCTCCTGGATCAGCTCCAGCAACACTTCCTCTGACAAGTGGCATTGCTTGAGTGAGAACCAATGAATTCATTATTTGCAAAGCAATTTGTGATTCTTAGACAGGAGGAAACTTGGGTTGTGGGTTTTTTTAAGGAATATTAGATGGTTTCTGCCATCTGATCGCCTTCTTCCTGGTTACCATGCAATGACTTTCTAACATGTTAGCCAGATTTTCCCTATCTGGCATGGTGAAATCAATTCTCAGAGATGCGAGATTCACAAAAGGTTTTACTGAAATTGTACTGGGAAAAGAAAAAAAAAAAAAATAAGTGGCTGAACAGAAGATACAGGGATCAGGACCTGTGCTTGCACTAGGGGAGAGGCAGATGCCACCAGCCAGTTACCTGAGGAAAAGGCAGGAGCCAGGCATCAGTCATCCTGACAGCTCTGACACCTGCCAGTGGTGGTAGCAAAGCCAATAGGGAGAGCAGAATTCACCTGGTGATCAGGCCTTGCTAGTTCTTCTGCTCCCAGAAGGATTTGCTATTTTAATTAATTCCAGTAACATCTTAAACAAAAGAAATGTATTTAAATAGCAACTGTGACAACTAGAACATGATGTACTAGGGTCTATTTATAGAGACAAAGAAAATAGCAGTCAAACATATATAAAAGAAAAGACAGAGGTTCTGTTATTCCATTTACTTAACACCTATTATGATATCTTTAACAAAAAAAAGGGCTGCTGCTATGTAATGATGTTCCATACACGGAGGGGTTTCCACCACAGCAAATTGTCAGTTTGTCATCTTGTCTTCAATTTGGTGCTTCCCAGCTTGTGTTCATGTGTGTAGCACAGCTGCACACAGTACAGCACTCTGAGGTGCCAGTGCATGAGCAGTTTCTCTGAAGTCCCAGGGAAATGAAGTTTTACTGGGATTTTACAGACAGCAGCTCCATCCAATGTAAAACAGACGTCATAGTCTCTTCTTCTGATTTTATTGCGTTTCCCATAAAAAAGAGCAACACGGTATGATACTTGGCAGTAAGTTACTATGTTGGTATAACTGAGGGATTCCTCTCTTATGTGAATGATCCCCACTTTCTCCCAGCTGAGGAGTAAGAATTTGAAAACAGAAATTTCTCCGTCATGAGCACTCTGGTGAGGCAGGCTGTCTGCATTCCTGGAACGTTTGTGCCTCTGCAGGTCTATCCCAGCCCTCTTTAAAATCATGCTTATATTCAGACGTAGGTATGTGTGGCATGCATCCATCTCAAGAAGCACTGCTGTAAATTACTCCACTAGTTTAGCTGTATAATACATCCTGTCACATCACAAGTGGCTGTGAAAAAATGGCAGGACTCCCTAATGAGGCAAGAGTCCATGAGACCAGAGGGTGACTCTACTTCTTTACTGTTCAGTTTGGTTTTTTTTTAACTTGCTTTTCTTACAATAGCTTTCTTTCTTCAGCCTTCAGGCTTCTTTGTCTAACAGACTCTGCCAGTATGGAGGAGTGCTAGCTACATCCTTCCAGCTTGTTATACCAATAGTATGAACATTCATCCCTTCGCTTATTGTAGTAAGTGTGTAGTCAGATTGTTGTCAAATGTGTGCTGGCTGAATGCTTTTCACGGTTCTTTTTAGTGTTAGGCGCTTGGTTTAGCACCGATGTTCCATCAGATAGCAGAATATTGTAGCTGCCTTCGCAAAACACACAGTCATCCAACAACACTGATCCAGAGGAGAGAATTTACTCTTGAACCTTCAGGAGCAGCCACCACATTCTCAGACTTGACTGTTGCTCATTTTAGATTGGTATTTATTCCAATGCAGTTATAAACTAACAGAAGAATAATGCAGAAATCCTGAAAATCATGTTTTAATTGTGTGTGAAAACCTTATCATCATCAATAAGCAACTGTCCTCCAATCAGACACTCAGCTGCTGCTTTTCTACATGAAATGTGGAATGTCTTCTATCTGGTCATGAGTAGGTGGTCTTTGTCATGCTGGGTGCAAAAGTGTGATGAGGAAGCAAAGAAAATTATGTGCCACAGTGCGCTGGTACCATTACCTATTTCAGTGCAACTACACTGCATACTATTCCACAAACAATCCTGCAAAGATCAGACAAGATTTAAAAATACCTTTAGCACAATCAATTTACTTTTACAATGACTGAAAAAGCCATTTCTACACACCAACCTGAAAAAACATGTGTCGTCTATGTAACCCATGAAAAAAACTTCCTCTCTATCCACACATTTTTCCTGCAATCACCCAGTAATAATTCCTCCATGTGTTTCTATGTCATCTTCTAGCTCAGCAGCCTTTCCTGGCAAAGATAGCTTCCTTGCCTTGTCTGAGGTATTCCTGCATTCCTGGCCCAGAGAAGCATTCTGCTGACATGAAATCACTCCCAGGATGTTGCAGGGCACTCCTTTATTCATCTCCAAGCACTAATTTAAATAGACGGTAGCCAGGGACCAAATCATTCCCTGCTGATGGTGCATCTAGAGCTGGTGGTGCGAGAAAGTCTATCTTGAGCTGTCTGAGGGTCAGGTCTCCTTAAAGAGCGCAGTGTGTGTGTTTTACAGTTGAAGTCAGGATGCTTCAGGCTGTGAACATCACTCACCAATCCCTGCCCCAGCTCGCTACAGCCGTGGGATGTGCGGGGATCCCCCATGGCAGGCTGCCCAGACCTGCTGCTCCTGGCCACCTCTCTGAAGTTCTTCCTCATTCTTGACAAAATCAGGTTCCATGATGGAAAAGATGTTCTAATTGCTTCCTTCCTTCACCTCCTCCAGGCTGGGGAGGGCACCTCAGCCGAGAGCTATGGGGCTGTGCATGGGCGTGCTGGTGATGCTGATGATCACTGCTGCCACAGCGGTGCTTTTCACAAGCTGTGTCTTTTGTGGGTTTTAGTAGTAACATTTCTTTTTCTTCTTCTAATCAGATCATCTTTTCACTTCAACCAGAAGTCTTGGTTGGATATCAATGAATTGAAAATGGCCACACACAGATGGAAAAACCCCTTTCAGGCATACAGCCACAGTAACCCTGGTCCCAGCAGGAGAAATTTTTCCACATCCACAGGAGCATGACAGGTATATGCAAGGTCACAAGAATTGTATCCTTCAGATGATTGCTTCCTCATGCTTACATTCATCATGGGACTCAGAGAACTTTGAGGAATGAGACTACGGACATCACACTGTGCTTGAAAGACATTTCCAAAAAAACAGAACTTCAAATACTGAATACTGGATACCCTTACTGCACAGTGATCCTCTAAATGCAGAGATATATAATTATATTTAATAAATATAAGCATTATTTATTATTTCTATTACATATTATATAAATCTGCAGAGATGTTTTATTTGATTGATAACTCAGGCTAGTTGCATAGCCCTATGCAACTGTTAACAGTACTGTTAAACATTACCTCACCTTTTAGAGAGTGCAGATGTTTAACAATCAGACTTCTTCAGAGTTTGAAAAATATGTCTATTTGAAAACTTCAGCTGTTCAACTGCATGTTCAAAATTACTGTCATATGTAAAACTGTATCCAGAGCAATAGGATAGTCCATCCTTAAAAAAAACAAACCAGTGCCCTTTTGTGGTGCTCTGCCCTCCCTAAGCAGAACAAATATGACAGAAAGAAACTAGGCTGAGCATGAACCATTTGAGGGTTGAGACTCTTTACACCTAATTCCAGATAGCTGTAAAATTAGTGTTTACGTCTGACAGCTGTTGAACATTTCTGGATTCTCATCCTAAGGTAGACATTACCACAGGACATGCATCACACTCTGAAAATCTCTTTCTCACCATTGATTCTCAACGACATTTATAGGTCTATCTCAGGTACTGTTTTGTATTTTTGATGTTAAATATGGATTAGACAAATCATATTTTAAAGTTTTGAGCCAATGGGAAGTAGCCTCATTTGATTCTATGAGGTTCACTTTTGAAGTGGGAGGTGTGCTGGAACGTGCAATTTCAGCAGTCTGTGTTTTAAACAACCCCATACCAACACTCAGTGGCAGAGGAGGCACCTGGGCTCAGAACAGCTTCTGCAGCTGAGCAGAGCTGCTGCTGGAGCCATGCTGCTGCAGGCACTGTGGGGCTGGGGGTGGCTCAGGAGTTGTTGACTCCTGCCTTTCCAGTTGATACTGAGCCTGGGGCTGGAGCTGCTACCGACAGCAGGCTCTGGCCCCTGAGGGAGTCAAGGAGCCCATGCCAAAAGTGTGGTGCCAGCGGAGACCCAGCCCTCCTGCCTGCCTCAGCTTCTGTTCACATTACCGAGCCCAACCTGCACCAGAACCAGATGTCACAACTTGCTCCTAATCTTGCTCTGCAGTGTGGCAGCTCCCTACTCTTCCCATGATCTCAAGAGTTGCTTCCAACTTCCAAAATCCAGCAGAAACCAGAGCACCTGCTTTGCACAAGGGTGAGAGCTTAACCTGTTCCTGTCTCAGCTGCACAAACCCTGAAAGAACAAGGAGCCCATGTCTGGCAGGGAAATGAGGTATGACTTGATCTGAGATGCGATGCATCTTAGCCTTATTAAAACATGGCTCATGGCGAATTTAGAACTATGCATCCAATTGTTCCCCTCCCCTTCCCTCACGTGCATTATTATATGAGACCTGCTGCAATCCTCAAATATTTTGGTATAAACACTGATGTCTGAAATACCAGAGCTGGGCTCTGCCTGTTACTTTAGCTAATATACTTTAGCATATTATTTAAGTACCAGCCAAGGCCTGAATAATACAGTTTTCTTCATGCAGATAAAAATCAGCATGTTGGTGTGAAGACACACGCAGTTGCTGACAAATGCTGTCATAGGTTCCTAACAGACAATCCCTCTGAGCAGGCAGAGAACCTCATATTTAAGTCTTCTGGTAGTTTCAGTGATGAAAAATTAATATTTGAGAAAAAATTAGGAGGACAGAAAAATGTATATGCATCCTTTACGTGTGATTGCCGATGCAGCCAAATAACGATCGTGCAAGTGCATGGGAAGGACCGCGGAATTCTGAACACAGATGAAAACAGTGCCTCTGTCACCTCATGCAAAAACAAATCAGTCCATCATCAATGCATTTTCATAAATTTTGTCATTTTAGAATGCAAAAAATAATCCTTCAGTGTGAAACAGGACCAATATAGTGGTCTAGAAGAAGGTTATGGATATATCGGAAGATTCTTTTGGTCCGCTACCGTCACATCCGCCCCCTTGAAATTTCATGACCCTTAAATGTCTCTGATCTAAGTCTATATCCTGAGCACACAATGGAAAAACAAACACATTACTGTGTGGGATTAAGAAATGGAGACAAGAAGTTACTTGTCATATGCATAATTATCATAAGTAATTATAACCCAGGAGCTCAAATCTCTTTTCTTTCTCTCACCATGCTCTTAAGTTCCTGACCCCTTGTAAGGAACAGATATTATACCAAAAACTGATCAATAATTTTTTCCGCCTGTTTTTGCAATCTACAGAATTCTTCATCCTCGACATAGTCCAGAATTTTAGTATCTCCCCAGGCTGGTGATACCAGACATTGTAACCTAAATATTTGCAAGATGAAATGCCACAAAGGCCCTAGACTTATTATATATTATATCCAGTGAAAATACAGTATAATCTTTTAACACCACTAATTTTTTTTAACAGTAATAATCCTAATACTGGGAAAACACAATAGCTAAATTCTGAAGAGTGCATGTGAATAAAGAAAAAATACTGTGAATATGAGTAAGAATTTGTTTAAATTTGTGAGCACCCAAATTGCAGCAGAACTACCTGGTAAGCAGCTCAAAGCTCACCTGTCTGCCTGTTCACAGTATGATTTCAACTTTCAGACCAAGCTCCTTTTCAGCTTCATTTTGCCTCAGTAGAACTTGTCTGCATGGACTGTAGCACAAATTTTCACAGAATTACCTGCCTCAGAAGCAGGCACTTCAAGCGACAAAATTACCATATGAATCATTCTTAAACTTCTCCATTGACAGGCAGGAAATAATGCCCAGACTCACTGCACAGTAACAGAATGAGAACTCCCATCAAAGTCAGTAATTTCTAATGAAAAAAATCTTTAACTGACACTCATGCACAAGAAACAGCCCTCACACATTCAGGAATCGCTCCTTTTACAGAATCCCACTACAGTTTCTTTCCTGATGGAGCACAGAAGTTGTGAAAGATCGGGGCTCAATCATCCAGGACTCCCTCATAAATTGCAAGGATGGAGATCACGCTACCAAAGCCTTTGCAGCAAAGCATGTCTCACTGTTACTTTTGGCCCTTTCAGCTACAAAAGGTATTGTGTAACTGTGGATTTCCCACCAGTGGACTTCTTCTACAAGTAAGTGAGACATTAAAATACTAAATATTCAGCCTGTCCCAAATAAAATGTGTCAGAGGAATAAAACGAGCAATTATTGGAAACAGAGCCACCTGGTCTACTTGAAGGCGTCTCTGCTCATTTCAGGAATTTGGAACAAGATGACCTCTAAAGATGCCTTCCAACCCAAGCCATTCTATGTTCTATGAAAATCATAAACATAAGAGGAATAAAATTATTCAAGCAATAGATTATGGGGTATTTCCCTTGTAACACTCAAGCTGCTGCAATCATTCTTTATCTACCTGAGCCTTCCCCCCTTTTGAGAAAAACAAATCCCTTAGTACTCTTTGGTTCTAAATCCTCTTGTTCTTAATACCTTGAAATCACCTTGGTCTGGCCCAGTACCGTCATCTTTCCTTTTTTGCCATTCGCCATCTCCCAAGGAACCGAGGCCTGAGCTTCCATCCTGAAGAAAGGAAGAAATAAATAATAAATGATAATGTTAAAACAACAGCAGCAGCATTATCAGGATAGATAATTAATTTCTACTTGCAATAATTTATGATGAAACCTTGATTAGAAGGGATGTTGGTTACACCCAGATGTGTAACCGCACTCAGATTAATGAACAAACCACCACATGTTTTGGTGTGCACTGGCACAAAATCCATGTCGGGGTACCCTTTCAGTGAGAAAATGAAAGAAGACCGTTACAGCTGTAAGATACCTAGAAGACGTCTCTACATTTATCCAGCGAAAAAGGTTTGCTTTTTGTTTTGAATGTGATCTTTTGGCAATCTGCTCTTGCTCTTAGCAATATTAAACCTCAGTTTAAAATACCACAGAGTATCTTCTGTGAGTTTGAACACAGAACGTGAAACACAGAAGTTGCAAAATTCTAAATCTAATGTTTCAATCGTTTTCAGGAAAGAGAAGTTCCAAAATACTTCTACAATGTAGGATGCCCCCTTTTGAAGCACTTTATAGAGCACCATTATAGGACAGTTTCTACAAAAAAAAAAGTTGAAAATATTCTGTTTCTGTTTCCAAAGCACTTCCTGAAGTGATGTGCCTTCATCCAGTAAGGGAGCACACAGAACAATGCATAATGTACTACAGGTAAAACTAAATACAAATCCTGAAACAATGCAGAGAATGCAAAGCAAAAGGGGAAAAAAAAAAAATCAGAACCAAAAAGGGAATGTGTAAGTGAAATTCAATTCTCCATTCCTGGTCTCTATCCTGTCCTTATCCTATTCTCAATAACAAAAAAATGGGTTTGACACATTATCATACATGACAAAATCTTGATATTTATACAGAAATCTGAATTTTAAAATAAAAGTAGCATTTAACTGCAGAAGAAAAAAGGTTGACAATTCAGTCCCCTGAAGAAAGTTTCTCCCCCTGTTAATTTATTCCCCTTTCTTATCTTTTTCTGTCCCTTCACTACTCTGACTTCTCTCATTTTGTCTATGAAGATGAGATCTTTGGCTCCAGTGGTTCAGGAGGACTTTTTCCACTGACAGCCTTGAAGAGAAAATTTCACCCTAAAATGCTTCAGGCAGAGGAACTGCTGTATAGTCCCATCAGATAGGAAATTTGCACCCTAGTTTGAATATAAACACACTCACAAAGCAGGATTTTGTTTCCTGTCAAATGCAGAAGACCTTAAGTGAAATTTTAAAGCTGTTTTCTTACCTCTAGTGCATTTGATGGTATCACGGTCTTCCCTTTATTCATGTAATAGAGTGTATCTGGCACCTCCATGGGCAGCAATTCTTGAGACATGTTTTCAGGATATACTCCTGGCTCTTCCAGGGGCAGGAATCCTTTAGACATGTTTTCAGTATACAGTCCTGGCTCCTCCATGGGCATGAATCCTTTAGACATATTTTCAGGATATACCCCTGGCTCCTCCATGGGCAGGAAGCCTTTAGACATGTTTTCAGTATATAGTCCTGGCTCCTCCATGGGCAGGAATCCTTTAGACACATTTTCAGTATACAGTCCTGGCTCCTCCATGGGCAGGAATCCTTTAGACATGTTTTCAGGACATAGTCCTTGCTCCTCCAGGGGCAGGAAGCCTTTAGATGTGTTTTCAGGATCTTCTCCTGGCACCTCCACAGGCAGCAATTCGAGAGAGATATTTTCAGGCTCTACTCCTGGCATCTCCGAGGGCAGCAGTTCTAGAGGTGTATTTTCAGGATTTACTGCTGGCACCTCTGTGGGCAGCGGTTCTAGAGACATGTTTTCAGTATCTACTCCTGGTACCTCCACTGGCAGCACTTCCCAAGACATGTTTGCAGGATGTACTCCTGTGGGAGTCAATGACTTGTTATTTTATAAAATGACCTGAGGCCCCACCCATCTCATCTCTCTAAGTAAAGGACTCCCCTCCCACTGCGAAGGCAGCGGAGCACCAAGGCCACACTAGGCTGCTCCAGGGAAGGCCCTTACAGCACAAGCACCGCGGCCGAAAGGAATGCGGCACCTCCTCTGGCTGGGAATCTCTGCCAGCCAGCGCCTGTCCCACGGGTCCTGCACTGCTGCCACCTTTTCTCTGTGTGCAGGGTCCCAGTGTGGAGGGTGCTGCCACCGAGGCGTGCTCCTTCAAACCCGCTTCTTCCTTGCCCTGAGCTTCCCAGCTCCCGTGTGGGGGAACCCGGGCCCTGAAAAAGGCCTGTGCATCTCAATAACGGGGCGGCTTCTCTGCACGCTGGCACAGCCCTGCGCGCTTGGGTCAGCGTCTCGCCGCGGCCGGGGGCACCTGAGCTCAGCGCCTGCAGAGGGGCACAGCCCTGTGCCGCAGAGTAACCCCGGGGGATGGCCATCCCCACCGCATGGGCATGCCGCTCCCAGCTCCTCCTGGGCTGCTCCCGTTGCTTCTTCCCGGGGAAGAGAGGCCATGGCGGGGGCACAGGGCCGGGGCTTCGTTTTGCAAGAGGTGAGCTGTAAGTAGAGGAGGTGATCCACAGGCTGGGAGCGGCAGCACCGGAGTGCGAGGACAGCAGGGGAGAAGGAGGAGGAGGCTTGCAGGGGTAGCAGAGGTCTTGAAGTCAATGTCTATGGCTCCAGGCATGACCCAGAACCACTGCTGCACCCCGCAGTACCTTAAATACAGAAAAAAAAAAAAAAGCACAAGGAAACATGTAATAGCTGTGCAAAGCATTGCAAGGGTTATGCTTTTATACATTTTCCAGAGAAAGGCAGTTGAACTTTAAATGGCAGCTGTGGGAAACTCCTGTCAAGATGAGTGGAATACAGTATCCAGTGGTTAAGTTTTATCACTTTTATTTTATAGAGATTTGTTCAACCAAAGAATATGAGCAAAAGAGCAGATGAACATCTCCAGCTTTACCTACTGGAAATTACCATCTTCAAACTCAGAAAAACAAATGAATAATTAGAAGCTCCAGTAACACTAGGCTGTGTCATAGCATCTGCATTCCCAGCATGAAAAGTAGCTCTGCCCACACTGGAAGTACAAGAGCATCTTTTGGCCTCAGGTCACGGACACTGAGCTACATCCTGGAGAACTCCTTTTGCGGCTTAATTTAGAGAATAACAATCATTTGGGGGTTGTGGTGTTGTTGTGTTTTTTTTTTTAAATCTGGTCAGAAAAGAAGACCTGATTGACCTTGGAAAACCTGCCATGGGATGCTAAAAATACCAGGATATTTGTCATTAGAGCAGAACAACTTTCTCAAGGCTGGTTAATTCAGAGAACCATTAGCATAACTGATAAGTGATAGAAATCCCTCTAAAGTTGGTGAACTTTAAGAAAGCTGAGATTCTTTGTCCTCAAGGAAGCCTGTGAAGAAGAAAGGTGGATTCTGTGTAGAGACTTCCATGTCTGCAGAGTGAATTCCCCATTACAGGCGCACTTGGCTATCTATAATGATCTGTACAGCCTTCAGCTAAATCAAGGTACTCTGCTCCCATCTGAGTCACTCCACAGGTAATGACATAAAGAAAGAAAACTGCAAGGTTCTTGTTTAACAACTGAACTAAAGCCATCTCACTTAAAATCTGAATGTACAAAGCTGGATGGTTTCAACTTGGAGAATGAAAAGCGGATGCTTCAAGTGGAAATATTTTATTTCTTTACATTACATATTTCAGTAATTTAATGATGGATGAAAGAAAATAACCCACCTGTTTCAAAGATGTAAATGTAGTTACCTTGGCAACAAATTGCACACTACTCCTTCAGCATAGTGATATCACAGTCTTGTCTGTTTATCACACAGAATCTGCCAAAACCAGCAGAATCTTGTACCTCCTCTAGTGCTTAGGTTTCTTTCTCATCCCGCAACGCAGTTTGCAGAAGCATCACTCAGTTGGTAAAGGTACCTGTATTACATCTGACTGCAGAAACAGGCTGTGGAGAAATGGAGCTACATGACAAAATTTTCAACAGGTTCAAATGTAGCTTTGTGATCCCTTTTAATCACAGTCTTGGACTGGACCAAAACCACTGACACCAGTGTCCTCCTAAATGCCTTGCAACAACATATGCTTGCCTAGCCTCAAAAAGGCCAGGCAAAATGAGCCTGAGATTATTCTAACTAGGTGGGAGCACAACCAGGACTGACTGTGACCACCTCACTACTCTCAGACGTACAAATACTTCTATTAAAAAAAACAGCACTGGAGAGCAGAGTCAGATGGGAGTTCTGGCTCAGCTACATCCTCTTCCTGCAGGAGAGGAGTGGTGTCATAGGCCATCACTTGTGCAGTTAGTGGTGGAAGGAAGGTTGGACCAGGAGAGAAAACTCACAGGAGACAGGGTCATTACTGCTGTTTGTTATCTTACCCCTGAAACAAGTAAAAATGAACATTTTTAAACAAAACATTTAAAAGTACTAGAATGTATTCTTGTTAAGATCGTAGTGAGAAAAGTACGGCCCTTTATATCCACTGTATAGATGCATCATCATTTGTATGCATCTAGCATACAACTAGAACACCTCTAATACTGAGAGGTATTGAGGTATTCCTTTCCCAGTAGAGAGACTACCATCATTAATGACTTTGTACATCATTGCACTCACAGCTAAATACCTGTATACATTTCTTTCATGTTACAGTTACTGATGCACTGAATAAAGCCCAGAACTTACCATACCAGTCTTAGAGCTGCCTAATTGAAGTGTAAATCTATACTGTGTTTTATTTGTCTCAAATTTTATGCATATTACAAACGTACAGTCCTCAGTGGTTACCTGTAGAGTGAGAAAGACCTCTGTGTCTGGAGTTCTCTCACTTTGGGATGTTTTTCTGTACTTAGATAAAGTTTCTCAGGGTTACAGTTCTACAAGAACAGTTCCCAAAGCTTTTTGAATCACTGTCATTCTCCACATTTCTGCAGACTACATGCAAATTTTCTCCCTAGGCTGAAAACCAGCACAAGTGCAATATGACCAGCACAGTTCTTCCTTGTCACGCCCAAACCCAGCTGTGAGTTACAGGCCATCAGTTCCTGCACCAGCAGAGATCCTGGACTAGAGATTAAGAGTGACTAGAAAAGGTTTTTGTTAAACATCTGTGAAGAATTTTCTGAATTATTTTCTGTATGTGGGACTAAAGAATTTAATCTTCAACAAATTCTAGGCTATCATATCATCTATTAAATGTCAAAACCAATTCATAGCCTATATTTACAAAGTAGATATTAAGTTAAAAGACATGCAACTCAAGAAGGAATTCAGAGCATGAATTGCTTTTAAGACTGGGTGTCATCCAGCTGAATAGTAGAAATTTCATAATTGAAGGAATGACTTGCTCAAGATTTAGAAGTAGATATTAATATATGTAGAAACTTGCAGCTCCTTACCTCATAGTTATCAGCCTCTAAGGATGCTCCATTTCCTCAGTAGAAGAAAGGAAATAGGAAGGGAGCAAACTAATATACAGATTATTAGCTGAGAGAAGGCTGCAATAAGCAGGACTTTACAGGAAAGTTAGACTTCCAAGGGCTAAGGAACCATCTTTTCCCAGTGTTTAAGGGCAAAGAAAAAGAAGAGACAGCTGGGACCTAGGAAGTACTCAGAGTGTGCATACCGGATAAGTCCAGATGGTCAGAACCATGGTCAGAACCTCAGCAGTAAGATTTAGTGCCATGAAATTTTCTAGATTAGAGATTTTTAGTTGCTTTTCTTCTTAAAGGATCAGCCTATTAAGACTGCTTTGAAAAAAATAGTGATACAGCTTTATTTCTGATTTAAATGTTTGTGGCCACCACCTTTTAGTTCCTGATTTCCTCTTCCTTTTCCTCTTTACATTCCCTGCCATATTTTCTTTATGATTGACTTCTTGGATTTCAAAGTATGTGTTTTCTTTCTTTGTCTATCTCAATACCTCATAGCTAAAATGCCATTTTTCACTTTTTCTCGGGTATTATAATTTGTTTTCTCTTCTATCCTTCCTCCCTCACATTTTATACCATGTTAATCTTACTTAATCATTCTTAATCTTTCCCCTTTGTCACATATCTCCTCTGTACTGTAATTGTTCCTCCTGAAGCTTCACGTTTGAACGATGGAGGTTTGGTCATATTTGGAACAACATGGATTACAACAAGCATTGGGGCAGCTGAGATCAGGCTGTGACATCTGAATGAGATGCCCAACTGCACAGAGAAAAGGAGATAAATGATAGTGAGCTGGAGGGAGTGCAAAGGAGACCTCAGGACCCAAGGAGGAAAAAACGTGAGTCATGACAAGATGTCACATCCCAGAGTTTTCCTATCATGAACTGGACGTGTGGGAGGAGTGCTGGAGAAGTACTTTATGAACACTGCAGGAATGCTGGGCTTCAGCAGGAACCCTGCAAGGGACAGAATTTCAGGAGGAATA
>WAAG01091293.1:0-11518 GCA_013390105.1 Tichodroma muraria
CTGAACACAGTATTCAAGGCATGAATAGACAAGCTGAGTGGAGTGGGACAACAATGATTTATCAGCTGGTGATGCCCTTATTGATGCCACCCAGCAGCCTGCCGGCTTTCTTTGCTGCAGCAGCACACTGTCCACTCACATTGAATTCATCCTCCACCAGGACCACCAGGTCCCTTTCCAGAGACATACTCCTCAGCAGGATAGAATCCTGTTTTCCTGGAATATGTTTTCCCAGGTACAGGACCACATGTACTTGTCAAACTTCTTGTTAGCCCACTCTTTCAGCCTATCCAGGTCTTCCTGCAGAGTGGATCTCCCATCTGAAGTGCCCACTTTCCCCCTCAGCTTTCCACCATCAGCAAACTCTGCCAGATCTGCTTGATCCTATCTTACAGCTCACTTAGGAAGATAGTAAACAGTGTTGGGCCCAATACCAATCCCCGTGGGACCCCATCTGTGACAGGCTGCCTGTTTGAAGAGCTATCACCACCACCCTCTGGGTGCTGCCTGTCAGTCAGGTCCCCACTCACCACAGGGACCACTTGTCCAGATCATTAACACACCAGCTTCTCCAGGACAGGGTTTTGGAGAGCCGTATCAAAAACCTTGGAGAAATCCAGGTAGACAGTGTCCACCACTCAGCCCACATCGACCAAGCAAGTTACTTTGTCATAAAGTGCAATCATGTTTATCAAGCACAATTTGCCCTTGGTGAATCCATGCTGGCTCTTCCCAGTCACATGCTTCATCTGACCTGTGATGGTCCCCAGGAGGATGCGTTCCATTATTTTCCTGGGGACTGAAGTAAAACTGATGTGCCTAAAATTTCATGAATCCTTCTTTAATCCCTTCCTGTAGATGGGGATGATATTAGCCTTCTTCCTGTCTTCCGGGACATCTCCCAATATCCACGACCACTCGGAGATTATGGAGAGCAGCCTCCCAATGCTGTCAGGCAGCTCTCTTAACACCCTCAGGGGGACAGTGTCAGGGGGTTCACTGATCATTGTAGGCCAAGTCGTTGTCACAGATCACATACAAACTCTTCCTTCCCTGACAGTGGATCCATGTGTGCATCAGCCTGGGGTTTTGTTCCCAAGGCCTAGGGCCCAACAGTGTTGGTAAAGACAGAGCTGGAAAAAGTGTTGAGAACCTTTGCCTTTTCAGTCTCATTGGTGACTAACTCCCCTCTACTGTTTAACATCAGGCCACTATTTACCTCCTCTTTCTGCTTGGTGTTGACATACCTGAAGTACTCTTCATTTTGTTTTCTGACTGCTCTGACCAATTTGAATTTGAACTGAGCTTTTGGTTTCCTAACTGCATCTCTGCATGCCCTGGGAGTTCCCTTCTAGTTTTCAAGGGGTATTGTCTGCTTTTCCATTTCTGGTACACTTCCCTTGATTTTGAGCACACTTGGAAGGTCACAGTGAAGGCAACGGGGTCTCTTGCTCCACCTAATTTCCTACCTTTAAAGGGGATGAAACGTTTTTGAGCTTCCAGGGGAGTATTATTGAAAAAACTCCCAGCACTCACTAGCTCCTTTATCCTCCATGGAAGCTTCCCATGAAATCCCTCCCAGATGAGCTTCTAAAAGTCTAAAACCTTCTCATTAGCACTAGCCTTCAGTACGCTCAGCAGTAACAATATTGTTTTTATATTGTTAAAGCAGTAACAGTATAAACCCGAACTCCACAATATTGAGATCACTGCAGCCGAGGCTATCAATAACTGAGATATTATAAAGCAGTTTTTCTTGGTTTGCGAGCAACAGCTCCAGCAGTGCCTCATTTCTCGTTGGCACATCTAATGTTTGTGTGAAGAAACAGTCTTCTATGCATTCCAGAAACTTGATGGATTATGTGTGAGATGTTGAACTGTTCTTCCAACAAATGTCTCGGTGGGTTAAGTCACCCCTAAGAACCAGGCTGTGTTAACACAAAGCTTGCCTAAGTGACCCAACAATGCTTCATTGATTTTATCATCTTGGTTTGGAAGTAAGAGACAGAAGCATACTGCAAGATTCCCCTTGGATACAATCCCTCTGATCTTGACCCAGAGGCATTCCACAGGGATGGAATTACCATAGCTTACTTGCATAAATTCAAGATTCTCCTTTAACAAAGAGCACAACAAAAACTCCTCTTCTTCCCTGCTTGTCTTTGCAATACTGCTTATAGCCATCCATTGTGGTCCTCCAGTCACATCAGTGTTTCAGTTATTTCTGTGACATCCTAACTTCTGCTAAAGAACCTGTATCACACATGCACATTGCAAGCAGCTGTGTGTAAGTACAACAGTGACCAGACAGTTTAGCTGACTCTTCAGTGAGGGCATCAGTTTTAAGGTCATTGATCAAATCCTGATGGGAAGGAAAATACCTGCACAACAAGCTGTTCCAAATTACAAAGGTGAAAGTGATCAAATTTCGTCTTACAACAAAGTAGAAGAAAAAAAATACAAAAGGCCAAGCTGCAATGCTGCTTTTGTTACCTAGGAAAATGGACAAGTTTCAAATTTTCCATGTATGCAAATCAGGAGATTACATCAAAATCTGAGGCAGAATTTGAGCTGACAATTAATCAACTATTATTTCATCCCATCTTTTGCAAACAGCTCAATATATCATATTATTCTGCTGTACAAAAAACGTACCTGCCATGAGTTTTCGCATCCAATATATTGAAAATTGAGTATCTTTTCATACAAGAAAGAAGGTGCACACATGAAAAGATTGCAACTTAATCTCAATTAGCTTTATACAACACATATACCTCCCATATTCATTATCACTGATTCCTTTCCCTTCCACTTCATTTTGCCTGATTTTTCACGCAACACTTTTACCAATCTCTATAGCAGGGACTATAACATACATTGAAATACAGTCTGGGCTCAGCAGCACTGTATTCTGAGTCACACAAAGCCTTTGTCTTTAAAAGATCGAGGGTAAAGGAGCATATACTAAAGAATACAAAATCTTAACCGTGTTTAAACAAGTATAGATGGTGCCTGCCAAGGATTTATTGACCTTCTAGAAGTGATAACTGTAGAGATGGAGGCCTGGTGGTCCTCCACATCTGGCCCAGCTGCCAAGCTCACCACACACTCACACAGGTTCTGTTCAAAAGCAGTTTCAGGGGTATGAGCCTACAGGCCTATAATCCATCTTGTACTTGTCTGAATAAACCTTTCCTGTTTTTGTGACCTACAGCCATTAGGATTAACCAATAGTTTCAAAGATGGGACATTGTTCAAACGCCAAAAATGTCAAAGAGGATCCTTCCAGGCCAAACACAGGTACTATCTGTGAGGCCCAGAAGCAGCAATCATGGTGTAAATATTAACAGCACAGGCTCCAAAGTCAACATCAATTTTGACATCCATTTCAGAGGTGCATGGTAAAATCCCATAGGTGCTATTGCAATCCAAGAAATTCAAGAAGGGCATGACCTCTTCTCTTGTTACTGTTAGGGTTATTAATGATTGATCACCCAAAGCACATTGCAGTGAATAGAACAATCACTTGAGCAGGTTTTCATGCATATGTATTTATGTATTTAAAACATCTCCAGACCTACCAGTGTCAAATTATATTATATTATACTAGAAAGTCAAATCATTCAAATACTGGCATGGGCAATGCAGTTAAACCTTCCAGTAAATATCTATTGTTTTTCATGAGTACAGGGCTTCTCACTGAAGCTTTTTAAATCTTTTAATGTGAAATCTTTTAACAGGCTCAGCTACAGTCAGTTAAAACTTGCGTTTCTGGCTTCAACTGTATTCATGCAACTATTTTACATATACACAAAGAGCAAAGACAAATTGGTATTCTTCTTAAGTAAGTTACTCTAGTAATTCCGTTTCTTGACTATGGCCAGCTGGGAAGTGCTGAACTCAGTCCAAACTCTGCTGCTAATAACCACTTAGAGGCCAAGGTACTTTCCATGATGCTCTCAGTAATTATGTGTCTAGTCTCAAACAGCAGCATATAAAAATAACAGTCTCAGGGCGTCGCCCAGATTCCACCTGGAAACTTCTGCTGCTAAAAGATTTCCCATTAGTGAAAGATTCAGCCAGGCAGGAAGATGACTCATTAATGCCACCCTCACCAGAGCCTAAATCAGAAAGATGATTGTGCATGTTAGGTGCACAAGAATGCCTAAGTCTGAACTCACCTGAACTAGCAAGTTGCCAAAAAGTAAACAGCAGTACCTTTGTTCAGCCTTAACAGAAGTAAAGACATCTCTGTTCAAGCACATGGTCCTGTAATACAGCAGAGACCAGCAAGACTAATCTTTCCTGATGGACTAGAGCTAAGCACATACTCCTCCACAGCACCAGGAAAAAAAAGAAGTTGCCCAGAGCAGGTGTTCCTCTGCTGCGACACATCAGCAAACTACCAAAAGGCTTCACGGGTGAGCTTTACTTATTAGCTCCCGCAAATAGCAGACCGAGAAACAACCTNCTCTCGCATGCACCTAAGTTTGCCTTATAAAAACCTTCTTAGAAATGCTTGAGGGAATCTCCCTTCACCTGCTTACATACTTTAAGGAGTTCTGCTCCAAGTTAATTACCTAGGAGGTCCTCTATCACTCTACCAAGTCTGTAACCAGCTATATATGCACATAAACACACCAACACACACACACACACACACACACACACCCCAACTACTGCAAAAATCAGCTTAACCACTTCATCTTTTAAAATTAATTTTTTTTTTTTGGTGAAGAAGACTGTACGAATCACTGCTGTAATCCCATTGACAGAATGCTTAGCTGACACTCAACAATAAAAATGTAGAGACCAATAGAAGTTGAAAGTAGAATAATAAAGAACATAACTGTTTCATGTCCTTTTTTCTTAGTCCTCCTAAATCACAGCAGCATAAAGGTTTCTGTTGCTTCAATTTGTCTATCAAATTATCAGATCCATTTGAGACCATTTTAAGATGTGCATTGTTCTGCTTCACAGACTGATGAAGCTGCAAACTGCCACAAATCTTAAAATATTAGTCATTTCATTTTAAGTTGCTTATCAGTTCTCGCATGAGGACTCAATTAACTAAGCATTTAACTGTTCCTATAGGCTCACTGTGCTCTCTTTGAAGGTTGCCAGATGAATGTTATGTGAAAGATGCAAGCAAGCAAGAAGAAAATACATGGCCCAGAGTCTGCCCAGCTACTTCTAAATGCTCATGTTCTGAAAAGAAAAAAAAAAAAAGAAGGAGAAAGCTGAAAGACACATATATTGCTTATTGCTTCTGGCAGAAGTGCTTCATTAAAAATAACCCACAAAACAGAAACATGATCAATGATTTCTTAGTGAAAAATAGGTCTTAAACATTAATTCTTCAGGCCCTTTGCTGAAAATCTCACCTTTAAAATTTCTGCACTGCACAGAAATGAAGCCTGGCTTCTGTCATAATTGTAAAACAAGGCAGGGTTACTTGAAAATCCAACATACCAGCAGGATTTCTTGTTGGGTTTTTTTGTTGTTTATTCTTAGGTCTATCAGTTTGCTTACTTCTTGTCTTCACTCTCAATATATGTCCTCTTCACTGAATTCCCACCACAACCACCACTTTTAACTCAAATCAAGGAAAAGCCCTTCATTTTTCCATGACACATTCCTCTGGTTCACTGCTCTTTCTAGTTTTTTATACTAATTTGCAGCCCCTTCAACAACCTGCATTTTTCAAGTCCTGAGTACAATAGATCTGCATTCAGTCACTGAGTGAATTCTGCTAACAGAAGCATAAATTCTGCTTTAAAGGTGTCCTACACATGCAGTGAACACAGCACTAGACTAAAATTACAGAAGTCCAAGAGGCTTTGACATAGGACTCAAGGAGCATCACTGCCCTACAGCATTGATCGCTTTTGTTCAGTACCCTTCTCTCCACCTGCAGTTCTCACCATCACCCACTAGCTTTATAACCACATCTATTTCAAATCTTGATCCTATGTTTTTCTTTCCTCACCTTGGTCTTTTTATCCTACTCTGAGAAGGCTTCCATATTATTTTTTGTCTAACAGTGTTACTGTTTCACCATAATTCAATTTCAAAGCTGTTAGACAAACTTGAAAACGTTGTTAAATCTTTTTCAAAAACAAAACACAAAACCTCTACTCTTGAACCTTCGTATTTTCCCTGAATCCCCAGTGATATTTCCCTATTTTATTCATTCTTCTCTGCTTTTTTTCCCAGTTCTTCAAAGATCATGTGTAATTGCCTAGTTTCTACCTGATTCTTTCTCTTTGAGCTGCACCAATAAGTGATACTTTAAAGAAAATGTTGAATTTATAGACCAAACAAAATATTTCTGTTAGTGCTTTAGAAGCCCAGCCATCTGCTCATTTCAGATATCATTCTTCATACTATTAAAATTAATTGTGTAAACTAATTTCAGCCTTTTAAAATAACCATCCCAGTTAGACCAGAAAGTCCCAGAGCATTCACTTTGTTTTGCTCACAGAGTATTTTAATATACCATGCTATAAATAAAATACTGGTTTCCATATAAATTGTTGTTGGTCCTTAAGAAGATGTCATTATCTCCCTCTTTTGACTGGATTATTCTTCTCAATAAATTAAATTTTTTAAAATGTCATACACATTTCAGCAGTGATTTCTTGAAAAAATTTATTACTGCATAAGATTTAATTTCAATGAGGACATTGTACTAGAGACAGAGAAAAAGAAAAAGGGGCTGGGTGAAGAAGGACATGAAAGAATCTATTATCCAAAAAACATAATAGGGAGGATTGAACATACAGACTAGGCTGTACATTTCAAAGCAGAAAATGTGATTTCCAATAATACATATTTTTTAAGTATCTTTTTAGCTAAGGTGAATTTTCAGCATAAAGAAACTGAAATTAGAATGCAAAACAAAATTAAATGAGAGACAAGGACATAAAACAAAGAGAAAAACAGTGCTTTTTATGAGTATCTGCTGAAACCCTGAATTTAAGCTTCCATATTGAAGGTAAGGATAAAAAAAATCAGGTTGCATTAACAACTTAAATAATTTTAAGATGAAAAATTATACAAGAAATACAATTTGCAATACCAAAACGCATCTCCCAGAAACCTTACGCAATGTTGAATTGTTGGGGAAATACCAAATAATTTTATTCCATCTACAACTGCTCATGAAACAAGAGAAAAGAAGTAATAGACAAAATTATTTAAGCATAACCAGTAACAGTATGCTAGGTCTTTGGAACTGTATCCTTAAAATCAATTGACAAGCAGGTGAATAAGAAGTGAGAATGCAACTAGATTTCAATAGTCCTGAATCACTCTTTTTCCTTTTAGGTTGTCCTACCTATATATCACCAAGAAAGAGAAGAAAATGAAGCACATGTAATGCTGTGCTGAAAAAGTGGTTTGGATTTTTGGTTTTGTTCAGTTTTTTTGGGGGGGTTAATTTTTGTTTGCTCTTTTTTCTCCTCCTCTTTTTTTCCTTTTTCTAAGAGCCCTTGATGGAATGGCCTTCTTGGGCAGGTGGGTGGATGGGTGTTGCCACCGCTTTTTTCTGTCAGTTTATTTGGGCATGTGTAAAGAGGGTGCACCAGCAGTGCATTCGCAGTTTAAAACTATAAAGCTGTTCTTCATTTATGGGAGCACATACAAAACAGCAAGTTTTAGACTTGCTGGGATATTCACCACCTTGATAAGAGAACCAAAGGATTTTTGCCAGCCAGGCAGACCCAAGGAGAGATGGGTCAGTCTCCGGAGCTCCCCAGAGCAGATACCCTGTGTGACCAAGCTGCCACCCCTCCACCACCTCTGCTGGCTCCAAGGACCTGGCTGTCTCACAGCTACATCTGCTGACCTTCAACCAACCTCTCTCCTGTTTCTTTATTTTCTTAATACTTTCCCACACTGATTCTTCTCTCCGTTCTGTGAAGTATTAACAACCCCATCTCTACAATTCTGTCTCTGCCTGTAATTTTACTCCTTTTACTTATTATTTTCCTTACAGACTCTCTCACAGCTTTTTCTTATAACTTAACAATTTTCTCAGACATCTGACCCCATGTTACGGAGCTGGGCTGTGTTTGAGCGAGACCTTGGATCCCTGGAAGACTCACAGCTGAATTGGGTAGTTCAGAAAGAAGTTTGAGGGCAGACACAGGCAGGGTGGTTTACAGTGTATAGAGAAATCAATACCACAGGAGTAAAATTGCCATTCTGGTACAAGTGTCTGCATCCAGCCCAAGCCAAATAAAAATATCTCAAGTGTTGCATTGGAGAAAAAAAAAAAACAACAAAACGAACCAACTGAAACCAAATCAACTAACGTAACACACTACAAATCAAACAAAAACCCACCCAGCAGCTAAAATAGCTAAACGCTGCCTAGGCTCATATGTACTGCATATGTACTTGAACTCAAAATTTCAGCATTTATTAAGTTATGAAACTTCCTTGCTAAAACAATGTGCCATAAAGGACTGATACTCTTCTCACAAGTCTGGGAAGACTTTTGCCCTTCAGCAATTTCAGTACAATATCAGAGTTTACAAAGTTATTTGTCACCTTACCCTGACTGCTCATCACTGAAAATGTCATCTCAAACACATTTTCTAGTAATTACTAAACCCAGATGTTAGTGAAAGAGTTAAATATAAGGATTTTAGATAAGCATTTTTTGCCCTTCCTCATGACCCCATCCTTTGTTAAAAATTGGTTAAATCTTGGAGCATCTGTTTGGATTTGTTAGAAATCATATTTCTCTGCTCTTGTGATTTAATCTTTACTTTAATCTTTAGCATTCTACTGCCCTTTTGCCCTATAAACCCACTTACCATTGCATACCAAAGCTCCTGGGGTACCTCACATGCTGTGTGATAAATCCCAGTTCCTAATATGTAGACAGGATACTTTGGTTCCACCCGGACAAAGCAAGTCTAATTCTGTGCTTTAATACATGATTATATTCAGGGAGTTTTTGTTTAGTTGGTTACAACATGGTATTGATAATGCCATGGTTGTGGGTCTGATCCCTGTACAGGCCATTCATTTAAGAGCTGAACTCAAGGATCCTTGTGGGTCCCTTCCAACTCAGAATATCCTGTGGTTCTGTGAAGTATTTAATGTAGTACCAGCAGAAAATAAAGGTTGTTATTTTCTACAATTAAAATAGAATGATCTGAAGACTGAAATGCAGAAAACAAATCCAAAGCTAGAAAACAAATATATACCGTCTGAAAAAATAAATTACAAGTTCTTGAACTAGCTTATCCTACCTCCTCATCAGCTTCTTGGAATGTTTTCAGAAAGCAGGAATAACCTTTTTCATCATGTTTCTTAACTGCACGCACAGGTTCTCTGATGCAAAGTTAAATGTGTTTACCCACTGTAAGATACACAGCTTGAGATGTGTAATTACTTCAGTGGCAGCCAATCTGAAATCCAAGTACCAACTTGGATTTCTTGGATTACTTTCTGGCAGTCCTAAGAAATTACAAAGTCTAAGACATGAAGATAGATCACAGGATTCTTTCAGAACCAATAATCAGTTAAGAAATGATGTAAATATACCAAGAGTCAGAAACTTGGCTTTCCAGACAGATATTATCTTCCCTTTATTTCCAACTTGAAACTCGGAGCTTAAAAGCAAGGAGAAATATTTTTCTTCTGCAAGACTAATTGGCCTCTGAAAAAGTTACTTTGACAAAAACAACAGAAACACTTCAGAGATTCAGAATAACAACATACCTTTTGTAAAGCCACCCTGTTTGTGCTCTTTAATACATAACTGATGAGATTGCTGTTATGTTCAACACATGCTCATGAGTTCTCCTAAATCTCAGCAGCAATTTATTTATTTTAGCCTCTGCCATATTCCTTGTTCAATAACATGAGAGATTTCATTTTTTCATCATATTAGCAGCCCTTTCAGAACAAACATTTTAAAAATATATGTAATTATTTCCCAAAATGCCTGTAATTTTGCTCTGATACACTCTGTGACCACTGCATGAGTGAATTAAAATTATACATCACAGCTCTACTTGCAAACCTACAATTAGCACTTCAATTTTTAAAATAGTCTAGAGAGGTTTTTCATAACTCAAATTTATTACCTTTGCTACAGAAGGATGGAAATGTGAAGCCTTGTTGGCCATCATTCTATAGCAAAGATATAAAAAAAATGCACATTGAAATACGCTTGCAATTTATATCTCAAAATCACACACCAAAGTACGCTTCCAATTAATTGTGGGGTCATAGTTTCTCAGAGAATAGGGGCTATATGGATCTTCCTTCTGTATGGTTTATGAAAACAAAGGAGGAAATGTGGTCTCATTTTTTGTGGCTCTGGAAATTCAGAAAAAAATGAAGTTTAAATTAACATTGGTAAGTTACCACCTAAAACCCCCCAGCAATAAAACCAGCCAGACAAGCTCCCCTTGCCATTATACCATGTATTTTGAGAAGAGGAAGTCAGGTTTTGCATCTTTCAGTAAGACAGAAAATAAACTGATTTAAAACTTTGCTTATTTAGGCAATTTCATTTGCATGATGGTGAGCAGCACCTAAAACACTGTTGACAAGTAACACTTGTTTAGCTGTTCTTTAATCATAAAAAGCTCTTTAACAGCAAGACTTCAGTTGCTGAGAAGGATAATGGTGATTTCCGAATTGCAAGCAGATGAAAACAACTGCAAGACTTCACAATCATGCATTTTACAGATGCAGTTGATAACTTCCAAGTTTGAGACTACAAGATCGCATAGATACCACACTTAACAAAACAAAGGAGCTAAAATTACCCTAAGAAAGCAAAAACTGCAAATTTTTTTTTTGACAAGCTGTTATAATTCTTAAGCCAACATGTCACTAGCACATGATCCAAGTGAAAGAAAATAATTTACCTGTGCTACTGCAAACTCTGGTATGTCATTACATATTTAAGCCCACGCTGGATTAAAACAATAAGTTTGCATATTGTACCTCATCACTTTTACAAGACAAAACCCATGTCAATTTGCAAAGAAAATATGTTCCTGTCTTTTACCCAACACAGTAATTCACAAGCATTGGCAAAGACAGGAAAAGCTATCATTGCACAGTTTGGGGGTTGGCTGTTTTTCAAGCACAACCTTTTTAAAGTTCTGTTGGGACTTTTTCCCCATTAACCCCCANTTTTTAAATTTCTGTTGGGACTTTTTCCCCATTAACCCCCAACTTTTCCTAAAGCCACCATTTCCTACTTGGAGAAAGCAGCAGAAGACAAGAAATTTTTTTGTTGTTGTTGTTGTTAACAGGCCTGTCTCAACACCGATCACTCCACTTCGACAGATTCCTGAGGCTCACACAGCTGGAAACATCAACGAACAATGAGAACACAGAGACAGAGAAATAAAGAGAATTCAAATTTGTCAATCTATCACCCATGCTCGTCTTCTGCCTCGTCTCTGGGGAAGATTTGGGACTCTGAAACAGGGTCAGCAACAGGCAACCAGCTACTGCCTACGGCAGCCCAAAATCACCA